>AYEL01086971.1:0-48436 GCA_000484575.1 Olivierus martensii
TGAAACCGACTTCAGTTTAGTGGTCCGTCTGAGTTAGATTATGCGTTTCTATATTAATATAATTCACGACCGTCCACAAGCAACCATCGTTTTGTGGTTGTGGTGTGGTTCTGTTGTGGTTGGTGTGAGTTCAACCTTAGGCTGAACTCACACGAACCACAAAACGGTGGCTACCGTGTGGTTGTGTTGTGATCGAAATCAACCACTCGCGAACCAGTTATATGCGAAGTCGGTAAGGGACAGCGCGTATATATACGCAATCCGTTACAGACTGCTATTGAAAGGAAGCGCTGTCGGCGGTTAGTTGTCGGTATGTCGCACTTTGTGAGTTGCGCTGGACCACTGACGACCACAGTTTTGTGGGTGATATCGACCACAAGTTGCGACAGCCGCTGAAACCGACTTCAGTTTAGTGGTCCGTCTGAGTTAGATTATGCGTTTCTATATTAATAATAATTCACGACCGTCCACAAGCAACCAGTTTTTGTGGTCGTAGTGGTTCTGTTTTGGTTTGTGTGAGTTCAGCCTAACATATACTCAGCGCCTTACAATATTGAGAAAATGATATGCTCGTAATTTTCCGATGCGATGAATCGTCTGCTTATTGGATTAAGCTGGCCCTGACGCAAAGCGACCGCTTTATATTTTTGATCTTATATGCGCAGTATTCAATATTTACATATCTATAAAAAGATTAATATATATATATATACAGTCATACATAACCACATATTTTTAATAAAAATAATCGGTAAGAGGATGATGAATATGGCGGAACGCGCGACTGCCATCAAGGAACGCGACTAGATCAAGCCGGTTAATTTTAACTTCGTATTAAAAATTTTTCAGTTTTTCATTATTCCATGCATAAGTCGAAACTTTTCTTCGAAATATTTTTACAAAATTTCGGCTTATACACGAGTTATTACTACGACAGGTTTCGAGATTACCTGCCGCTAATTTTCGCAAGTCTATCAGTAACCCGACGTACGGAGGTTAAATTATCGCGTCGCGTAGCGATCCAATACGTCGCCACATAAGCACTACGCTGCGAAAACTCGCGGCATATAATCTCGAATCTTGCCCGAGTATACGATATAAACTCATGTTTGAATTAACTGATTCATAACTATCGTTCCAGATTAAATATTAATAATATGAAATTTATATTCAAGAGGAGTATTCGGTAGGAGATAAAATGCTAAATTTGAAATTTAAGTCTTCAATTAATAAAATAATAACAACAGTTTGAAAATAATTATTATATTTAATTAAAGTTATGTTTTTAATTCGGTTTAATGTATTTCAAGAGGGCGCGCGTTTCGTGTTTTGAAACTGTACTAATGATGGCTATTTTATTTGTATAAATAAATAAGTGATAAAAATATAATATTCAACACAGTGATTTTCAAAACAAAAAAAATTAAAACACTCAAATCATTCATATAAAATATAACACAACTTTAGGTCACCTTGGTTACGTATTCAACAAAGCTCAAGGTGACCACGGATAAGTCGCCATCTATCGGGAAGAAATAAAACGATAACGATCGTTTCTTTTACATAGTATAGGCTTTATAATAATAATATTATTTTACCTAATTTATTCGAATAATTTTTTGTTCTTTGTTTGTATTTTTAAACGCCAAAGTATTAGGAAAATTATAAAATTTTTATTAAATAAAATTACGAAAGTAAAAAGTATTAGTCCTGATATCGGGCTGTTAAAAAATAGCAAAAAATTATTAAAAAATGAACAACGAAAATTGCGTTTCTGAACAATTTTAGATGCTCGTGTTTTAGTAATTATGTAAGTGCCATATTTCTTTTTCAGGATCTTTTAGTTCTTCGAAAAACTTCCTCCATTTAAAATGTAATAAAAAAAGGGTTAAAGTGATAATAGTGCAGATAAAGCTTTTCACGGAAGAATGAATGACATCAACGAATATACATATTAAAAAAAAGTAGATATATAATGCACCAGAAAAAGCTCTCATGCAACAAATAACTCACAGTCAACTCACATGCAACAAATAAGCCAGAGAAAAAACTAAAGTTAGTCTCTAGATAGGTAAGAGTACTGCATTCAGTTGTCATTTTATATCCTCCCGCAGATCAATAATCACGGATAACTTTATGGAAAGGAAGCCATAATACTATATTTGTTTTGTAATTTATAAATACAGCAGTTGCTTACCTGGCAAACGAAGATCGTATTTGGAAAAGTTTTCCTTCTAATATTTTTTAACTATTACTTTTTATCTCTAATTTCTTTTACCTGGCTGCAAAGGAAAGAATCAATGACCCTTTTCTATTCGATTAAAATAATTTACAGCACTATAACAAAGCACGTTCTTAAAAAATAATCAGAAAGTATGAACGCAATGATATTTCCGTCTGACAGGATATAAAATGGCCGATTTAGCGGCATCTGCTGGTGCAAAAGAATTAGTTTACTAGCAGCGTCACGACTCTGATTTATATTGATTTTTTTTAAAATCAATTTTATTATATCATGAAACGGATAATAGAAGATTTTTTGATTGATTAAAAAAGTTGGTGCAAAAGAATTAGTCTACTAGCAGCGTCACGACTCTGATTTATATTGATTTTTTTTTAAATCAATTTTATTATATCATGAAACGGATAATAGAAGATTTTTTGATTGATTAAAAAAGCTCAATTTTAAATAATAAGCAAAATGAAAATTTTCAGAAAAACGTTTTTAAAAAAAAAACGTAAACTGGCAACATTGCATTGAATTTTGAATATAATATCGAACAACACACATGAATGCCATATAATCGCCTATACTGCTCATACATCCTGTCTGGAGAATGCGAAAAAAGTGATAACAGTAACCGAAGAGATAATTGCAATAAACGTCGCTTGTTTTAATATAATGTAAGTGTGATCGGGATCGATAACATTATCTATTATCGCCATAAACGGCGCCTACTCTATCAAAACTACATTTATTGTCGCACTCCAAAGATATCGCACTCATTTTTAATTACACGGTACTTATCATCTATATGTAACGACACTTATCATCGATAAAACTTAGATTATTCCGCAAATAATAAAATTTCTCGAAATATTTAATAAAATTCGGGAATATTCTCTAAAATGCTAAAAAAAATTCGAGAAAATTTCTTCCGAACGACTCACGATTCTAGCAAATCCTTCGAAAGTGTTGCTGAACTGTACTATTCTTAATAATATAGTATTATAAATTTATGTTATGAGGCGTTAATTTCGTCACTACTGGCAAGTCAAAAAAGAGCATAATTACGCATAATCAGATGCGCGGTAGGTCAAAGTTAATGATTTTCGAGAGATATCGTTAGCATACTTCTTATTTTTCCTCCAACTTAACTCTTTATTTTTCACCTGTCCTAGTTCCTCTATTAGGCTATCTACTTTAACATCTCGTATCATCACCGCTTGTATTATTAAGTAGTACTCAAAATTAAAAATCAAATCAAAGAGCAAAAACATAATAAAACATTTATCACTATTTATGTTCCTGATTTATGATTTAATTTTTATTTTTTGCATATACTGAATACTCTACTGGGTAATTTCTTCTTACGGTGCCAAGTGTTATCAGAGGTGCAAATTTTGGCATAAAATTTGCACTTCTGATAGCGTTGTTTATTAGCGTAGTTGGCTTAAAATTTTGTCACAAAACAAAGAAAAATGGCTGAAATCTGTTAATGGAAACCAGTGGTTATTTTTAACATGACTTCGATTAAACCATGCGTGCAACCCATTATTCAACTTAATATTGTTATCGTTTTATCGTATATTTTTCAATTAAAATGCGCAAAATATGACACAATATCAATGCAGTCGTTAAAATGTCCTCTTTGTAAGTGAAAAAAAAATTTTTTTGTCAACTTTACCGCAATTAGAAACGTTAATCTTACTTTTTTGGCTTTCTTTAGAACTTTATCAGTAAGAAAGTTAACACGGAATTGTTTTTTTGTTAGGTAATATCCCGTTGAATAATGTTCTAAACAATAACCACTAATACTTTTCTTCGTTCTTCCATTCTTTCACACATTTAATAACCACAAAACGTCACAGTTTTTACCGATATTTGTTGATAAACATCGAAACTTCTGAATAGAAACACGTTTAACAATTCTTTATCCCTTATAAACGCTTTATTTTGTTTTTTTTTTTTTTTAAACAGCGCTTTTTCTACAGGAACAAATTCCGGAAGTATTCATTATGAAAAATAAAGAAAGAAAAATGCCATTAATGAAACCCAATTTATGACACCAATAAAGCAGTTTTGTATGACAGAAATATTCGTTGAACTGAATGAATTTTGTTATTGTATAGATTAAACAAAACATGACTAACGAATTAAGTCTTTCGTACCAAACAATCAATGACTGATTAACTTCTGTAGAGACGTCGTAAACAACTGGACACGATATGCAAAAGTGGTGCCATCTATTGCAAACTTTTATAATTATAATTATTATATTTGTAAACAGAAACGTACCAATCGCGTGAAGAAAGTTTTTAGTGTAAGTGAAAGGATAAATTATGCTAATTTATGCAAATATTGCTGCAGTGGAAGTGCAAAATTGTCACTCGAAGGAATGATTACAAAATTCGATTATCTTTCCTAGATTATCTCGTCTAACCATGAAAAAATTATCCAAATTTGTCGCGATCAGATGAGAATGGTGACATTAAAACGAACCATTTTTTTTGCGAATTTTCTGTTGTTAATGGCTATAGATATTTTCGTTCTCGTCTTAATAACTTAAACGAAGTAGAAAGTAGCAGGATGACTTAATGTGAAAAATTCGACTGGAAGCTAAAGAAAATGATAATTACCATGAATTGAAGTGTAAACGAATTAACTTTCGACTGCACTTCCTATTTCTTTTTTCTCTCAATCAGGTCGCTGATCTTGATGCCCAATTTGTCTCACATATTTCCTTTGTGCGAAAATATTCTAAAATTATCTTATATTCAGATTTAATTCTGCGTTACGTTTGCCATTAGTCTATCTCTCTCTCTCTCTTCTCCATTAATGCAATTACTTCCTGATGTCTTTCGATGGTAAAACGATAATCAGAAGTTGCAATTAAACCTTCGTTTAGCGTGTAAAGAAGCAATTAAAGCATCGAATCTAAATTATAAGATTGCTGGTATGCGTTTCCATATGTTTACAGGCAGTTCTCATACCCGGTAGACCGAATATTTCGTTTTACCAGCTATGTATATAGCAGGTTATCCAAAAAATAATGTTTTTTGCATTAACACACAGTTATTTAAACAATAATTTATGTATAATGCTCGTGAATAATGGAATTCCATAGAATGGGGCCACTTGAACTTAATGGTATTTATAAAGCTTCAAAAATTCGTGTTTAGACAAGCCGAGACACGTTTGAACAAGTACAGTATAAAAAATGACATTATTTTTGTGATTGAACCTGAAATTTTTAAAAAACGAAACAAGAATTAAAATTGTTTAAATGTTTTTTTTTTAAATAATTAACTAAACTTTAAAATTTAAACATCTTTAACGCCATTTTTGATTTTTTTTTCCTTTCTGGTCTAACGCTTGTCGTAACAATAGCACAAACATCGACTTTAATAACTTAAAAAATTTATTTTTAATTATTATAAAATATCGATATTATGTTAAGAAAATAATTCGTAATAATCGGGGAGTTGATCCGAGCGATATTCGATCATGGCAAGGCGCCAGAAGCCCGGCCATTGCACGGCGTCGGTCGATATCGTCTCCATGGTGGCCCGCCAGTCTGGCGCGGACAGTGGGCTACATCGGTGATCGAACCGGGGGAGATTCTCGCCCTTTTCAAGTTGGGTCGGCTGGTCGTCATGCCTTCCGATCCATCCGATGCTATTATTTGTAAGGGTTCTGCTCTTGTGGAGGGTTCGGGATTACTATACTCTCCGTCCCTCCGGCGGGCTGTCGCGATTTTCGCGGCGGTTGTGCCCGAGCTTTGGTGTCCTAAGGATTTCCCATTCGTAGGAGAACTTGTTGTGAAATCCGTTCGAGATTTTGATCCCTTCGGGGAATGTCCGGTCGCTCAGAAATGAGCACCAGTCTTGTAGCAAATACACGCCTCTTGTGTCTCCGCTCCCTTGTGGACGGAGGCAATTCTCGGCCCTTTAAAGGTCGCTTCGGCGACACAGTGCACGAGATACGAATGCGGCCTTCTTACCCCTAGGCCTGGCAAACCTGAGCGAGTCCGCCGTATTAGGTATTTCGTGCCGTATTCGTATTTCGTTCGCTTGTGGATCAAAAAGGTGGTCAGGCGAGTCCGCACCCCTAGTTGCAGGCTATGATTAAGCCGGATCAGAGTGGGTAGGCGAGTCCGCACCCCTTAGTTGCAGGCAATGATTAAGCCGAGATTATTCTCGCAGACATACGCTGTAGTACCCTCGTAGGTGAAGCAGGGGAAAAGCTTTGGCTAAAGTCTCAGAATACATGAGCCTGTATGTCGCACTGTGTGAGTTGCGCTCGACCACTGACGACTACAATTTTGTGGATGATATCGACCACAAGTTGCGACAGCCGCTGAAACCGACTTCAGTTTAGTGGTCCGTCTGAGTTAGATTATGCGTTTCTATATTAATATAATTCACGACCGTCCACAAGCAACCATCGTTTTGTGGTTGTGGTGTGGTTTTTCTTTGTACATATTTTATGCCCCCTTTCCAATCAGGGAGATTATTAAGGGGGCGGGGCCAGTTCCAACTAGGTGTGAGTTCAACCTTAGGCTGAACTCACACGAACCACAAAACGGTGGCTACCGTGTGGTTGTGTTGTGATCGAAATCAACCACTCGCGAACCAGTTATATGCGAAGTCGGTAAGGGACAGCGCGTATATATACGCAATCCGTTACAGACTGCTATTGAAAGGAAGCGCTGTCGGCGGTTAGTTGTCGGTATGTCGCACTGTGCCCGATGGTGAAGGACGGGGTTGTGGCGTGGTTCTGTTGTGGTCCGTGTGAGTTCAGCCTATATCCGAATGCGCAACAAATCGGCGCGTCGTCGGGTGAGCAAAGTAAATTTTGAAGAGTTTTCAACTTGGATTGTTATTTCGGTTTTAATATCGTTTATTTGAATTGTCTGATTATTCGATTACCAGTTGTGGATCTTATATCTGCGGTACAGGGCCTCCGAGAGGGGATGACATCCATGACCTTTGTCACAGGCCCGGCCTCGAAAAGAGCCCGACCGTCGGACCTGAAGTGACACATAACGTGTCCAATAGTTCACAGGCTGCTGACAGAGCACCTAAAGCAGTCGTACCAAAATTGTGAGTTGCGCTGGACCACTGACGACCACAGTTTTGTGGGTGATATCGACCACAAGTTGCGACAGCCGCTGAAACCGACTTCAGTTTAGTGGTCCGTCTGAGTTAGATTATGCGTTTCTATATTAATAATAATTCACGACCGTCCACAAGCAACCAGTTTTTGTGGTCGTAGTGGTTCTGTTTTGGTTTGTGTGAGTTCAGCCTAACATATACTCAGCGCCTTACAATATTGAGAAAATGATATGCTCGTAATTTTCCGATGCGATGAATCGTCTGCTTATTGGATTAAGCTGGCCCTGACGCAATCGTCCACAAGCAACCAGTTTTTGTGGTCGTAGTGGTTCTGTTGTGGTTTGTGTGAGTTCAGCCTAACATACTCAGCGCCTTACAATATTGAGAAAATGATACGCTCGTAATTTTCCGATGCGATGAATCGTCTGCTTATTGGATTAAGCTGGCCCTGACGCAAAGCGACCGCTTTATATTTTTGATCTTATATGCGCAGTATTCAATATTTACATATCTATAAAAAGATTAATATATATATATATACAGTCATACATAACCACATATTTTTAATAAAAATAATCGGTAAGAGGATGATGAATATGGCGGAACGCGCGACTGCCATCAAGGAACGCGACTAGATCAAGCCGGTTAATTTTAACTTCGTATTAAAAATTTTTCAGTTTTTCATTATTCCATGCATAAGTCGAAACTTTTCTTCGAAATATTTTTACAAAATTTCGGCTTATACGCGAGTTATTACCACGACAGGTTTCGAGATTACCTGCCGCGAATTTTCGCAAGTCTATCAGTAACCCGACGTACGGAGGTTAAATTATCGCGTCGCGTAGCGATCCAATACGTCGCCACATAAGCACTACGCTGCGAAAACTCGCGGCATATAATCTCGAATCTTGCCCGAGTATACGATATAAACTCATGTTTGAATTAACTGATGCACTTAAGTGGAGCCTGGACCACATACTTGTCACGGGCCCGAAAATTTCTCTCGGCGGCCCTGTTGCGGTATACATAAAATTGGAAATAATTAATACTAGATATTATCCGCTCATATAAATCAGCGGAAATCCTGTCATTTAATCTCATAAACTTGGAGTATAACGCTAAAACTTCTACGAACTTATATAACAAATTATTAGGTGGCGCCATTTTTGTGGTCATCCATTTTTTCTGTGTGATTTTATGCCCCTTTTCTACTCGATGAATTCTAAGCGGCCGAGCATTTCCCACCTATCACGGACTGGCTTTCTCTTTGTTTTTTTTTTTGTATATTTTACGCCCCCTTTCCAATCAGGGAGATTACTAAGGGGGCGGGGGAAATTTATATTCAAGAGGAGTATTCGGTAGGAGATAAAATGCTAAATTTGAAATTTAATCTTCAATTAATAAAATAATAACAACAGTTTGAAAATAATTATTATATTTAATTAAAGTTATGTTTTTAATTCGGTTTAATGTATTTCAAGAGGGCGCGCGTTTCGTGTTTTGAAACTGTACTAATGGTGGCTATTTTATTTGTATAAATAAATAAGTGATAAAAATATAATATTCAACACAGCGATTTTCAAAACAAATAAAAAAAATTAAAACACTCAAATCATTCATATAAAATATAACACAACTTTAGGTCACCTTGCTTTCTGGTTAATCCATTACGGGTTAACCAGAATGTTGAAGAATGAAGTTCAAAGTGGCGGGTCTAAACCTCTTCTCTAAACTGGATATTGCGACCTGAAATTAAATTCAGATTATCCAAAGTGGTAAGTGAACTGTTTCACCATGCGACCATCCGGCCAATAGTTTCTATCTAATTAGACTGAAAACAAATCCAGGTTCAACTTGGAATTGAATTTCTTTTTAGTCTAGTTAGAAAGTGTTCCCAGTCTGGTTTTTTAATATTGTATTTAAGTAGCATTCTTACAGTTTATTTTGTCTCAGATTTTTATTTTCATAATTATTTATATATTGCATGTGAAATAAATCGAAAAATGAAACTTATCTACTGAATATATTGATAAAGCAATCATTTATCAAGTATTTTTATTATTTAGGAATATAATAAACTTTTTTTATAAGGAGATATGTGTTGATATTCAGGCAAATTTTTTTATAAGGAGATATGTGTTGATATTCAGGCAAATTTTATTTAAAAAAATAATAGGCTTTAGGAATTGGCGCGTTTTTGTGACTCTAGGAACTGACACAAATCTAGAAATACTCACAATCCTGTTCGTGATTGGTTAATGTTAAGAAAAAAATTAAGATTTTGTGATAAAATCGTATGTAAGGAAATTTAAGAAATACAAATTATAAAATTTACTGTTGCAAAAAAAAAGTCGCAGGTTTGCTGTAAGCATATGAAGCGGAGTCTCTCAAATACCCTCAGTTGCTCATAATGCCGATGGATATGTCGTAGAAGCATCTTCATAAAATACTTAACCAATGTACTTAACATAATGAAACAGCAAAGCCGATTAGATATATCCGTTTTATTTATTTTTTATTTTTTTTATTACGCGATTAATATGGAGGTTTTAGTAGGAACTTTTTCCTCCGAATACGAGGTTTGGTACGAGAAATGGTTCGAGGCGGGCGGCCCGGTGTCCGTATGGGGTCTCATCGCAAACTCGCGTTCTTACGAAGGCCGCTCCTCTCCTTATATTAGCTCTTCTCTTGCGCTCTCGAAACGGAGTCCTTTAGTCGCCTTTTACGACACGCGGGGTCGGACAGTGGGTATATTCTAACCCCATATCAACAGGGGATTCATATATCCGTTCTTACGAAGGCCGCTCCTCTCCTTATATTAGCTCTTCTCTTGCGCTCTCGAAACGCCCTGTACTTTTAAATTACCGGTGAAATTTTAATCATTTATATATTTTGATGAGCGATATTTTGTACTGATATTTGCAATTCTCGTTCTGTTTTTTAGGGGAGTGACTTTTTTGCAACAGTGTATATATATTGTGTACAGTATATATTTTTTGATAGGTGATTGGTAATAATTGTGCCCTTTAATTATTGACATATTTTCTATAATATTTCTCTCATCATTTTTAATTATTGAAGCTAATATAAATATAAATTCGATATAAATAAATAAAATTACTATAATTGATATTTTAAAATTAAAATATTTATAATTTAATAAGGAAGACATTCAATCATTTGTATACAAACTAAATACTGTATGCCATAAACTGCAATTTCGAAATATAGTTCTTCAGTATATCATCAATTATTATTATAAAGATCATAAGCTGTATAAAACAAACATTGACAAAATATTTTTTCAAAATTTATTACTATTATTATTATATTACTTCTGTTCAATAATAATGTTAGAAAATATTTGCACGTTTTCAGCACTTTAAAATTGATAATAATCTGCGTTTATCATATTTTTTTTCCCCCATGACAGAAGTGACTGCAAAATTTTTAATGGTAAGTAAAAATATAAGTAATTATTACGAAATATGTGCAATACACAGCTTTACTATATTAAAATTATAGTTATTTATAATCTTTACAATCAATTAATATAAACCTTAGATTAAAATAATCAATAAAATTTGAATTATACAGATATTTATTTTAAGTTTATAAAGTAAATTAACATTTGATACCGCTAGGCGTCGAAACTTAATAAATATGGCGGGTGGATTCCGAGCGGTGTAAAAAATAGCTAATCTATTGTTTAAATCAAACTATCAATATATAACTGCTATAAATAAACATTTTTTTTTCAGAAATGAAGAAACAGAATTATCTTCTATATAAGTTTATTTGTAATTAATTTTTCCACCCTTAACATTGGGAATCTTACTATTGCACAATTGACGCTTTAGTTAAATTAGTAACTATACTCTATATAAAAATTATAATGAAGTTATTTGACCTTATTTGCTGATTTATAATCAACGATTTAATACCTAGTTTCGATTTTTTTTAACTTAAAAAGTTGTAATTTATAACGGAAAATATTTTTACGGAATAAAAGCTAAATTTTTAGATTCTTGAAATGATAATACCTAGTTTCGATTTTTTTTAACTTAAAAAGTAATTTATAACGGAAAATATTTTTACGGAATAAAAGCTAAATTTTTAGATTCTTGAAATGATGTGTTTGGAATTAAAGATTTCTGTATATTGTTTATATAGCTAAATTTATTTGACGAAAGTCGATTCTAATAATGCGCTCGATACAAAATCTATCCAATGAGAAAGCAGTATACATGTTACAGAACACGTGCCATATTTTATGCTGTTAGTTTTCCCTCTAGCGTCGAATAATGAAAGCATTTAAGGTGAGAAATCAAGAAATTTTCGGAAGTTTTAAATAATTACGTAATAAGTTTATAAGTAGCGCTAACTATCTGAATTATAACAGCAAATTGTATAAATTGATTTTGAAAATATAGTTTGATTAATTGGCATGAAAAACAATACAGATTTAGTTCGGAAGGGGTATATAGAAATAGAATGCGATCGGCAATGCAGTTTTTTAAGTTAAAAGCGAAACTTTTTGAATGATTTTTTAAAATTTTCAGATTGGATTTTTAAAGCGTAGGTTGAAATTCCATAATAAAAAAAAATGCAATATTTTTCTTTATCCGAATCAATTAGGTGAGAAAGTTGAACTAGAAATTAATTACTAAAAGTTTTAATTGCTTTGACTAAAAAAATTGATTGTTTTCAGAAATATCTTTTTCAGTGTACTTTTAAATTAACTATAAAGAAATAAGAATAATCAGTCAAATAATTTTATTTCTTTCTTCTAAATGTAAGTTGAGAGACTTCATTTTTTTTAGGAAAATGTATAAATTTATTTAAAAATAAACCGTAATCGTAAATGCCTTTCTAGTTATTTGTTTGTTTTATTACATATTCCAGTTAAATTAATTAAATTTATGTAAAATTACAAATAAAGTAATTTACAGGTAACGAGTTTTTATTTAAATAAATTATATATTTTAATTATTGCTTATTTATTTTAATAATTTAATTTTAACAATATATATAGTAATATATTAAAATATTAAATTGTTCTATACATTATTATAGATATCTTATATTTATCTCTATATGAGTTAATATTATTTTAAATTTAATGTCAAATTATTATTGTTTTAAAGAATTATAAAAAATAATATTGTAAATTATTGTTGATTTCTCTAAATATTTTTGATTTAAATTGTTTAATTAGCTATTTTACTTCATTTATAAAATAAATAAATTTTATTTTATAAATATATTGCATAAATAATGTTGATTTAATTTTAGAAAAATTTGAACAGTTAAGTGTTTATCTAATTAAATTCATAAACACTACTTATCTTAGATAACATTTTTGCTCAATAACATTGAAAAAATTACTAAAATAATTTTTAAATTAATCTTTCATGAAAACAAAACAAAAAAATTTCAAGAACAAGAATTTATTAGAAATTGCTTTATGCATTAAAGATAGAAAAACAAGGATGATGCTCATAAGATAAATTGTTTTTAATAATGTATTAGTATTTTTTTTAATCAGAAATAACTAAATATTAAATGCCATAAAAGAACAATATCTGTTATGTTGTTATAATTAGGTTTTCAGGAAAAACATTATTAGTATAAAAACAGAGAACATAAAAATTAAAAATATTTAAAAACATAAAATTAAATATATAACATAAATTAATTTATATGTTTTTCATTATTGCTTATTTAAGAGAAATTAAAATTTTGTTATTTATTTTTCAAAAAAATTGAAATTTTATAGGTAAGGCTATCTTCCTATTCATATTTTTAAGGTGATGATATTAAGGCATTTAATTAATTAAACCAGAATTAGAGTCAGAGCAAATTTAGTTCATAAAAAATTTTAACTATTATTCTATTTTAAACGAATACTTCATAGGGTTATAAATCTTCATTAACTCAATATAGAGCAATCTACATATACTAATAAGCAGGAACTTCCACTTAGAAAACAAGAATCATATTTGACAAAAAGCACTAGTTTAAAGTAGAAAATTAAATAATTTATTGAAGCGTTTTCGACTATATTTATATTTGTATGCTAAAGATGACTTGTTAAAATCAAAAACACTTCAATTATTTAATTTTCCACTTTAAACTAGTGCTTGTTGTCAAATATGATTCTTATCTACATATAAATAATAATTACTAAATATTACAAATTATAAATTTTATACAGCTTAAAATTTAATACAGTTCTGTTTTTATCAAAAAATAAAAAAAAAGTTTACAAAATGAACATAGAAAAAAATCTATATTTTGTTTTATAAATTTTTTCTTTATTGTATAAAATTTATAATTTGTAATATTTAATAATTACTATTTATATATAGATTACTCTATATGAAGCTAATGAAAATGTTATAACTACTTGAAATACACTAAAGTGGAATAATAGTAAATTTAATTCACTAAAAATTTTGTCTTTAATTTTGGTTTAATCAGTTAAATGCTTTCTATTATCAACTTAAAAATATGAATAGAAAGACAGCCTTATTTGTAAAATACACAAACACACACATAAACACACACACAAACACATACACATACACACATGTATGTATGTATATGTTTGAATTAAAATTATAGTCTTCAGTATTGTAGAATTGTATTAATAAAATACATGTTTTGAGGCAATTAATTCAATACCAACTTGGAAATATAAACAAAAAATTACTAAAACATGTCAATAATCTTTTTATATTATAATTATAAAAACAAATACTAAGCATAAGCAACTTATGTGTGTGACTTAAACTGTTAAAAAGCAAAAACTCTATATTTATTCAAAATATTGAATTTTTTTCAGAAGGAAAACAAAATATTTTATTTACAATAGTACTCCAACACAGCATTAGACCTAGAGCATTATTTTCTTTTTTATGAGATTAGGAAATGAAATATATGATAAATGTATTTTGACTAAATGTTAACAAATTCAGAATGCAGAAATTACTGAAATGGGATATGCAACTTGACAAGATATCCAACATAATCCAATATGAATAATAACTCCTCAAGAACTGTGTGTGATATATCTTGCATAGACTACTAGTCAATAGTATAACTATAATAGTACCAGTGGTATGGTCACACCAGGACCTTAGCTTGATGAATGCTCTCAAAGAGATAAAGTAAAGATATTATGTAAATAGACAATAGATACAAGCTTAATTTTTAAGTAGAACTATTTATTTACTTTTTTAAAGAAATTTGAGTGCTTTCAGCTTGATTAAGCCCTCATCAGCAGTTTTTAGTTTACATACATAAATAGAATAAATTTATTCTATTTATTTTTATGTAAATAGAAGTGTAGAAATAAATAGAGGGGGAAGAGGGCTTAATCAAGCCAAAAGCATTCCATTTTCTTTAAAAAAGTAAATAAATAGTTACACCTAAAAAACTGAACTTGTATCTATTGTCTATTTATAACAAAGAAATAAAGTGAAATTATTTTGAGCATTATGTAAATATTGTTTTCCACACTAGAATCACATGTATCAAATTATGTTGCTGTATCTAACAGCCATTCCTTACTATTATTAAAATTTGAGCTCCACCTTGTTGTTGTGGTATGCACAACACATTAGAGTACTGATATTTTATTGACTTTATCCATAATCCTTTACAGAGTAATGATACAGTAATACAAATAGCTAATATTAGGCTCATCCAGAAAATAAGTACCGTTTGGGTATTAAAAAACCGTTCAACAGTCAGTAGTCCATGCCCGATCTCAACAGTCAGTAGTCCACGCCTTTTGTTCTGTATCGCGTTCTGTAACTTCTTCAATGTCTCACAGTAAGCTGTAGCGTTGATTGTTGTGCCTCGTTCCATCCAGCCCACTAACAAAATTCCTTGACAGTCCCAAAACACAGTGCACATGATTTTTCTTGAAGAAAGAGGTGGTTTTGCTTTTTTGGGTTTAGGAAACCAGTATGCCACCATTCCAGTGACTGTCGTTTCATTTCAGGTGTCTCGTAACAAATCCATGTTTCATTGCCTGTGACAATCCTTTTCAAAAAATCATTTCCTTCTATTGCATATTGCAGGCAGTTGAAGTCTACGAAGCGGATATGTTGCAATTAGTGCCAAGATATGACACATGCCTTAATTTGCATGGTGAATATGTCTAAAAGTAGTTTAAGGTGTGTAGATTTTTTTGAATAAAATACAAATGAAAACAAGATTGTAATCTTTTTTTAATACCCAAACGATACTTATTTTCTGGATGACCCTAATAATACAGATCACATTAAGATAGAAAAAACAAAGAAAAGATATGATAAAATACATAAAATGCATTTGGGATCAACTGGATGATGGAAGACAGAGATCAATTGATCAGGCCCAGACATCCTAAAAGAAATTGAGGTTTGGAACCTAGATGTGATCCATGGCTTTTTGAATAGAAGTTGAAGTATTTCCATATGGAATCTGTTGATTAACAAAATTAGGTTTGAGAACTAATTAAAAATTGTAAATTTTGAAAAAGATAACCATTGAAAATCATATAGGGAGTTAAAAGCATCTAGAGAAATTCCTCAAGGAAAGTTGTTTGCAAATTCTTTAGGATATTAAACATACTATTCTATTTCATAAGGCTCTATTTTGTGCAGGGCTAGTGTAGACTCCATGACTGACATGCAAGTTTAAAATTTGTTTGTATCTCCTTGTATTTTATACACTGGTAAAGAGTGTGATCTACATCCTCATTTTTATTAGGAATATTATACTTATTTAATTGTGGCTGCATGAGAACAGGTATTCAGCAAAAGCTCGCATGATCACAGATGAATTTGTTTAAAGCAGAAGAAAATTTGTAATCTGTATAGCTTAATCTATCAGTAATGATTGGTATAAAGTTGAGTAAAACACTACCCAAATTATCCCTGTTCCATTTGGTTTTATTACTTCTGAATATAGAAGCAATAATTTAAGATTTTAATAGATTATTTTTAGAGGTGTATAGTTATATGAACTAATTATATTTATAATACAAATCTCTGTTGCTGAAGTGTTGGCCTTTTCATTACTGATGATATTACTGGCCTTGACCCAATTAATAAAAAAAATTTTCTAATGCTGTTTTTAATCATGTTATTTTTATAATTGACAACAATGTTGTAATAACCATTGCAATTCTTAAAGATAACAATTTCATTTGTGCTTATTGATCCAGTTTATTGCACAACTAACAGCAACACGTTTGACCTGAAAGCAGGAACAATGCTGGAATAACCAAAACTAATGAGAGTATATTTCTCTAGCCAGCAGTATCAGAATTCTCAGCCCCATCTGAATAAATTATATCATGATAAACTCTTCCTATGGTTTGAGAAAGCAAACTAAATCTGTCCTTATAGTTCTCTAATTGCTAACTGAAAATTTTTTTGAGAATGAAATCATTTAAATGATACTAATCATTAATTTTGTAGCTAATATTGTTATTTAAATAGAACATATCTCTTAGAAAGTTCTGATTTCAAAGAAGAACTTCAATTATAATATAGAGCAGCAGAAGAAGTGTACAATGAATTCTAGTGTGTTTTAATGATGTTATTTAAATGCTATAAAAATAAATTGAAATGCAAAAAATTTAATTAAAAATATCACTTAAAAAATTGCAAATGCTAATATAATTAATCATTTTGCTATATGTGTAATACTAAAAAAAATATTACTACAGTGAAACCCCGATTTTGAAACTTTTCAGGGACCGGCCCGAAAAGTCGGAACATTTCGGGGACCGGCCCGAAAAGTCGAACGAGCCGGGAAAACGCACGAATGAAAACTCTGATGACGTCATAATAAAAAAGTTATATAATTAAAACGTAGGGAAGATGCAAAATTTTACATTGCAAGTATAGGAAAATGCTCAGACTTCCGAAAATAGACATTAAAGCGGGAAAGTCAAGGGAAAGTTTTACATTGCATGTATAAGAAAATGCTCGGACTTCCGAAAATAGACGTTTAAAGCGGGAAAGTCGTACGATACGGGAACGCACGCGAGGGTTTCACTGTATTTTATAATTTTTTGTATCTGCGTGGTAGTTCCCATTATCAACATAATCAACGAAGTTCACATAATCAGGAGTCATTAACCAAAGCGTGCGTCGTTAACCAAGACAGGTTTAAATAAAAATAAAATAAAATGAAACAAAAATAAATATTTTTGCCACTAATTCCTGCACTATAAAATAAAAGAAATATTTCCACTTGAATTTTAAAATTTACCACTCAGATTTAATGTTTGCTACTTCAATATAAAAATTTTCACTTTGATTTAATATTTGACATAGTCTATATGTGCTACACATGATCTGCAACAGTCATTCATACTTCATATTTTACCAGAGAATGGTTTCAAAACAATCATAACTGGTTCGAAGATATTTGTAATATTATTCCCAATGCTAATAATGCCTTAGAAGGTTTCAATAAGGTGATTAAACAAGAAGCTACATAAAGAGAATGATTGCCAATATCTTATTTCATAACTTTAATTTTTGAATACCTTAAGCAATGCTCTGAAAATTATAGAAATGGGTTGAAGATATTTAAAACAGAACCATTGTAGACATTTGTCCAAACATCTAGATCAGTCATTCTCAACCTTTTTTCTGTTGAGGAACACATTTTAATATTTTAAAATTTGGCAGCACACCTATTTTAAATAATAATTTAGTTATGTAATACAGTAGAGTCCCGAAAACTCGGCACTCGATAACCTGGCAGTCCGGATAACTCGGCCACACTCTGTACAGTATGGATTCATTAATTTTCTTTAGTAAAGGCCCTATGCCTTCATAAAGTATGTACTTTTCCTTTGTTTAAGGGTATTTGGGCAGTTTAAGTTTGAGTACAGTATTGCATTCTTTGTAAACTGTTGTATTCTCAAACAACCAATATATACAAGTACCTTATTTTCTGAGGAAACACTTGTACTTATTCTTTTTTAAAACCTTTCCTGATAACCCTGCATTTTCACAAACTCTGTCAACATTAGGCCGAGTTTTCGGGACTCTACTATATTTTAAATAATAATTTAGATTTAACAACAAATTTTTATTGACATATTATTATATTTATAAATAAAAGCAACCAATAAGCCAAATGAGTAAGAAAAATCGTTTAATCAAAAACGTTTATAAGATAGAAAAATAATTTCAGAAATAAAAAAAAATTTTCTTTGTAAATCGAAATTCATTATATTTCTCTACTTCTTAGTGTTTTTATTTTTATTTTTTTCGTTTCTTACAAAAAAGTGTGCTTATGATTAAATCAAAGCATTTGGACGATTTGAATTATAACCCATTGATTTTCATTTCATTTTGTTTTTCCAACCAATACCAAAAGCAAAGCAATCACGTTTTAACGCGTATATTCAATTGACACTGAAATCCAGGAAGGACAAACATGGCGGCGAGTAAGCAGACAACGCTAGTTGGCGGTATTTTCTATATAGAGAGATTTATGGTACATCTCTATATAGCGCTACCTGCGGATTTTGTGTTTTTTAGAGAAACTATAATTTTAATTTAATTTTTATTTCTTAATTTTTAAATTATAAATAACGACAAAAAATTTTGGCTGTCGCATAAATTCGAAGGTTGGATTTTTCTAACGATATCTTATTTATAAAAATCGGTAGGACTACAAAAGGGATATCCAGCCAACCACGTTTCACTATTAATATATATGACTCATACAATTACATATTTACAATTCTTATACATACACACAACTCATTCTTAATTTTTCGCGGTACACCATCAAAGTTTGGTGGCACACTAGTGTGCCACGGCACAGTGGTTGAGAATCATTGAACTAGCATGATAAACGTATGAAGACATTCGGTACAGACATATATATATAAATGTTACTCAGATTATAGGTTGAAACTAATATGAGCAATGAAACAGAAATGCATTCTATTCATTGTATTTCTGTTTCATTATAATAGAAGAGCAATGCAAGAAATGTACTGAATCAGTATTGAGTGCCATGTATAAAAGTATAGAGATTTTTGAAAAAGAACAAATATTAATTGTTAAATAAACTCAGTGAACAGACACAGACATGGATAAACAAGAATAGCAAGTTGAAATTAATTAGAATAAAATCAATTTTCATTAACATACAAATATAGAAAAATACTGAATATTTCTAAGATACACAAATATGGCTAAAAAAAAGGTCACAAAAACATATATACATATGCAATTCATACAGAAACTGCAGAGTAACTTGAATAAAGAATTTTAGATGGGAATAGTGAATAAGAGATAAAGAGACAAACCGATACATGCATAAATTAGATTATAATAAACAATTATGACAACAACAGAGAATAAATAATACCACATAAGAAAGAAATTCATATAATCATGCACAGGCAACAATAGATCAGAAAATACTTAACATTCTCGTTCATCAACAGATTCAAACAAGAAGAAACAATAACGATCATAGACTAGACATTAAAACTTACAGCTTAGTTCAGATGAAAAAAAAAATAAAAATATTTATATGTACAGACGTACTCATAACATAAAAGTGCCATAAATACGTAAATATAAAAATAAAAGAACAG
Organism: Olivierus martensii; assembly: GCA_000484575.1. Classification (NCBI taxonomy): domain Eukaryota; kingdom Metazoa; phylum Arthropoda; class Arachnida; order Scorpiones; family Buthidae; genus Olivierus; species Olivierus martensii. The sequence continues at coordinate 19,973 of AYEL01086971.1, forward strand.
ATAAATAAAAATACGAAAAGATAACTAAACAGATATATGCACGAATTTTGAAATGCATACAGTATACATACATAGCTAAATACAATTCTCTACATACATAGGATGCTGTATATGAGACTGTTATGAAATAAACTGCTATAATTTTATATTAAATAGTTACCACATAAGGAATATCTTAACTGACTCCATTAATTAATTAATCATTACATTATAGTTTTCGTCACTGAACAGAAATTTGAAATTTCGTAGCATTAAAAGACCATTAAACTTTCAATATAAATACAGTTTACAAATGTTGTAGTACTTAACCTAAATTTAGTAGAAACACAGTGCTAAATATACAATTTCATAGTTTTTTATAAAAAAAAAATACAGTACAAAAAATAATGAAACATCAGAATAAAAATAAAAGAATGCTTACCAGAACATCCTTGCATTTAAGTAACAAGGATCTCACAATTTTTTATATATATATTTTCCATCTCACAATTTTTTTTATATATACTGTATATTTTCCATTTCTTAATTTACAATCACAGTTTGTCAGATTTTCATTTGTTAATATAGAACAATAAATTAGAGAAAGGAAATAATATGATAATCATAATTATAAATATAATAGTATAATCACTGATTTAATTATTCTTTAATATGAAACAGGGAAAGGATGATTTATTATCATTTAATTAAATCATTATATTTTTGTTCGTTGTTTTAATTACAATCGACCATATAGAACAAGGGTCAGCAACCTTTTCATTTTATGTTGTGCCAAATTTCCATAAAATTTAAAACCCGACAAGAAACAGGAAATTAATTAATTGATACACGTATATATAAATTTTCAAATACAATATAGATGTATGCTATTAATTAGTTTCCTATTTCTTGTCACGTTTTCAATTTCCAGCTGCTGTCATCGATGTTTTTTTTTTTTTTTTTCAAAATTGAGTCCAACTGTTTTGAAGATGAATAATGGCTTTTGCTTTATTTATTTTTTATTTTTTAAAAATGTTTGCAATAATAATTAACTGAAAAATTAAAAAAAATATTATTTTAATAAATAATTACAGCTTTAATCAAATTTTTTTAAATAATTATTTCATTATTATTTGTGAATTTTATTTTCTGTTATGATAATTTTTGTTTCTTCGATATCTAATGCAGATAATGCAATCGTATTGCCGACAATAGAAAATAGACACTTCGCATAAGAGATAGTCATGCAATCGTGCATACACAATAATAAATTAATAAATAACGAACAAACTAACACAAGAAGAAATTTTCAATAGATATCATAGATTTATTTTATAGACATTGAAACTTGCAGCTCAATTCAGAAATTATCCAAATAAAAATATTCTTTATATGCACTTTATCAGTGGTTCTCAAACTGGGGGGGACCGCCAAGGGTCCGCGGACTCCAGTTTAGAGAACCACTGTTCAATATCCTGAATAGTTGCCCACTGTAATAGAAAGATTGTGTGTAAAAAAACTAAACTAAATCTTTTTTCTGATTGGGCTATTTGACTAAGATTTGTCATTTTTTGAATAAATTATTGTTTGTCAAAAATGTTTTGATAACAGCAGCCTATATGTCAATTGTAGTTAATTTTAAGGGGTCTGCGAGCAATCTAAAAATTGTTAAGAGACCGCCACGCAAGAAATCCTAAAAGTGTTTGAGAACCACTGCACTATACAGTCACAACATATAATGAAACTTAATGATTTGATACTGTGTGAGGCACACTACCATGAAATTGAATTTTCGTCATGCACGTATTGCATGGACGAAAATTTGAATTTTTAAGAATATTTTCAAATAATGTTGATGCAATAACTGTTTTATACCGATCTTTCAGTTTAAATCCAGGGAATTCGTTTAAAAAGTCCAATACGCCTATTTTACATGATTCATAGAGCAACAAGTTTTATAGTAAATTAATCCATACAAAACAATCTGAAATTGGAAACATTTTCATTAAATTCTAAACATTTTATGTTTACCATGTAAAATGTCAGTGCGTGGTCGAGATTTTACATGGTAAACAATAATGGGATTGCAAAAACAGATTGGTTCAGGTGCAAAAGAAGAAAGATAAAGTTTATATACATCTCAATATTAGTTAAATTAGATTATTTGATTAAACCGCCACATCTCATAAGCGATAGACATTATCTAACAGCGGACACTTTTAGAGCCCACTACAAGCTGGTTAACATACATGGTAGGGTCTCCGGAAGGAGACCCTACCATGGATGTTAAACGGCCAGGCCATGGGTTCAACAGCCAGGCCAGGTCAGGTCCGGACCCTCTTGAAAACTGGAGTTATGAGACCGGGATTTGAAGCCAGTCCTCCAAGGTGGTAAGCAAATGTGTTACCATAAGGCCAACTAGTGATATTATGATAATTTAAAATAAATTTCTAATACTCAGAGAATAGAACTGTTTTCAAATTTAAATACAAGATTTATTACTCCACCTGATAAATTACAATGTAAATATAAAATTACCAAATGCAATCTTAAGATTGTTAATTTCTCACTTATTTCTGCAGATCTTTTCTGTAATTTTTTTATTTAGTTAAACATACATGAAATTTTTTTCTTATCGATGTGAAAGAATTTAAAAAAAAAGGTTTATGGTAATACTGTATAAAACTTACTGATGAAAAATGGGAGAATTATCTATCGATTGGTACAGAAAAGAAGAATATTTACGTAAACACGAACTTTAAAATAACTAAAAATCTATAAACAATAGATATGTAAAATAAGTGAGGAAAATGTATAAAACAGATAGCATATCATAAGATAAAAATCTAGAACGATGAATGCAACATATCAATATCAAGCGATATACCACGTGAAAAAATTGTGGCCCAAAATCAAGTAATGCAATTAAAACGTATTGTTTAAAAAACTAATACAGACACGAGGATGAATCTAATTAAAAATTTATAGATAAAGGCTGTAGCTATCATATAAAACGATTCCAGGAAACAAAGATGTCAAAAAATCAATATTAAAATTTAATACTGAAAAATAGCCATGGCCTATGAGGAATTAAATTAATTTAAAGACTCATATCAAAAGAAGCTTTATGATAAATTTATCTATCTCCATTTCATGAAAATTTCAGATATTTTATTTTAGTGTAAAAATAAAATATGGACGAAATTATTTTTTACTGATCAAAACCTCACTAACTACTAACAAACTCAACTTTAACAACTCATAAATTTTATGTTAAATAAGATTCATTGCTTTATATAAAAGTAATAATTAATTTTTATGAGAAATATTTTATTATTTCAATAAAAAATAACTACTTATTTTCTATGCTTACAGATTCAAACATGAAGAATCTTTATAAATTTATGATAATTACAGTTTTGTTTAAATGTTTTGATGAAACGGCAATATTTACATCATCAGGAATTGTCGTCGGAAAGACAGTAAAAGTACAGAATAATTACGTACATGAATATTTGGGAATACCTTATGCCAAACCACCCGTGGGAAAATTGAGGTTTAAACACCCTCAACCAGCGCCATTCTGCTTTTGTATACTTGATACAAGTCGAAAGTCACCGTCTTGCGTGCAAAAATATATTAATCCACTAGTTTTTATAAATGATACAATGAGCGAAGATTGCTTATACCTCAATGTATGGGTTCCAGTTTGCGAGATGGAAGAGAAACCATTTACTACAATGATATGGATACACGGAGGAGGGTTCGTTACCGGTTCTGGTAATGAAGAACGATCGGATGGTGGTGTCATAGCATCGTTAGGTTGCGTAATCGTAGTTAGTTTTAATTACAGATTAGATGCTTTTGGATTTTTAAATCTAGGTAATGATGAAGCTCCCGGAAATATGGGAATGATGGATCAAGTATTGGCTCTGCAATGGGTCAATAAAAATATAGCAAACTTCGGAGGTCACTCGAGTAAAATTACTATTTTCGGGGTAAGTTCTGGGGGTGTTTCAGTCGCTAATCATTTGGTATCCCCATTGACGAAAGGTTTATTCAACCGGGCCATAATAGGAAGTTTAAGCAAACTGAGCGATAATAAAATCTTTACGGCAGTTAATCCATCTCACAACATCAATATCAGCAAAATAATTGTATCACGTTTAGGTTGTGATCGTAACACTTTTCAAGAAACAATGGCTTGTATGCATCTTTTATCTCCACATACAATACCATCTGTCACTAAATCACTCTTAGAGAGCGTTCCAACGGTTTTTGGTTTACTTCCCGAATTAGGAGAACCTTACTTGCCTAATGACGATAAAGTTGATGTTCACGATGTTGATGCAATAATCGGTAATGCTAAAGATGAGGGATCGTTTCTTCTGAGGATTTATCATCCCGAATTTGAATTTGAAGAGAATCCCAAGCTAAACAAATCAGAAGCAAAACGAATTATTGCGTCATATTACGATCTATGTGGGAAAAAATTAGATAGTATTTTCGAAGAATATTTAGGATCTTTAACAGAAGAATATTCTACTACTACTGTCAAACGGACATACAAAGCACTGGGTGATGGAAGTTACACATGTCCCTCCTACTTTTTGACCCGAGGACTTTCGAACAAGCACAATGTTTATTATTATACATTTAGTCATAGAAGACTAATCTGTGGGCCAAAGAAGTGGCTTGGAGCCACTCACGGAGAAGATATTTATTTTATATTTGGACTGCCTTTCAGGAAACCAGAATGCTATACGTCAGAAGAAGCTGATCTTAGTCTGAAGGTTATTCAGTTGTTGACTTCGTTTGCCAAAACAGGGTAAATCACTTTTGTAATTCATTATTTTGTTATCCTGAAAATTTGCAACAGAAAAATATAGTATTAATTAAATTACATAAGCGAAAATTTGTTGGTAAATAGGTTAAGCCGCCTGGCAGTGGCCACTTGTAGGGCACATCACAGGCTGACTAATACCCATGATGGAGTAAACTATGGCTGAAGAATGAGGTTGGGGCCGGCCCCTTCTGAAAAACGGGAGATGTGGGACCCGGATTTGAACCCGACCAACAGGGTGGTAAGCCACAGCTTTACCACGTAGCCATTCGGCCGACACAAGTGAAAAGTAATAATATTCATCATATAATACCAGACTCTATCACACGATGAGAACTCTGTTGGAAAATTCATCTGGAAAGCATCATAAATGATTAAGAAATATTTTATTGTTTTTAGTTGACATAGCATACAATTTTACTGTAATTTCATATTTATAAAATTCGTACATATTAATAATTTAATCATTAAAGTATGTTGAAAAGACCTCTTAGGCCGGATGGCCGAGTAGTAACGCTGTCGGCGTGCCACGCAGGAGGACCCGGATCTGGTCTCGGATTTTTTCGGGGTGCTGGGCCCAGCCCGACGATCCCCGTCCTTCACCATCCGGCCTCCTTCCACGAGTGTGGGTGCAGCCCGTGGTTGAACTGGTCCCGCCCTTAGTAATCTCCCTGATTAGAAATCCAGGAGATTACTAAGGAGCGGGGTCGGCCGGGTGACCGCGTGGTAAAGCTTTGGCTTACCATCCTGGAGGACTGAGTTCAAATCCGGGTTCCACACCTCCAGTTTTTTAGGAGGGGTCCGGGCCCGGCTCCTTGAACCCCATCCTTTAGCCATCCAGTTGCCCCCATCATGGGTGCCGGCCAGCCTGTGATGGGCTCTATAAGTGGCGCTGCCAGAAACAGAATATCCCATGAGGATATGGCGGTTTACTCAAACTAACCTAACCTAACTGAGGGGTGGTCCGAGTTATCTTTTTTTGCATATTTTAATATATTTTTATATTTTTATATTATATTTTAATATTTTTTACATTTGCATATTTTAATATGCAAAAAAGACCTCCAGGAATATATAAGTTTTTTTATAATCTTAAAAAATATTCTTAATTGTATTCAATAAATCAGAAATGCAACAAAGATTTCTTCAGGAAAATGTTTTTGACATTTTCCTGAAGAAATCTTTGTTGCATTTCTGGCGTAATAAGGCGTTATTATTACTATGCAAATAATTTCTATATATTTTATTAATTTTGATAAAATTTCATTATGGTTTTACAGAAAACCTTCTTATGCATCTATGAAGGAGCCATGGTTGCCTTTCGATGGAGATGGAAATTCGATTGTCTTCCAACTTGCAAATATATCTACACGAAAAAATACGCTGGAGCAAACATGCAAAGTTTGGAGAAAAATTTATCAAAATAATAAATTTTTTGTGTAGTAAATGCTCTTGATTTATCAGCATTATTATAGTGATTTTATGTAATTTTTTAAATATAAGTGCAGATTATATCTGAAGAATTTTGTGGAAATTGAGGAATCTGAGCATCTTTCTTAATAATTTAATTTCTTAATTTTGATTTGAAGCCACTATATAACATAATTATTAAATCCTTGTGATATTAGGCATTGTGTGGAATATATTAAGATTAAATATTTATTATTAAAACAACTTAAAAAGCAAAAACAGTAAAAGTTATTAAATCAAAGTTATTATGACAGCAAAATAAATATTATGAAAAATTCTGATGCAAAAGTATTTATTATTACCTATATTCAAAATTAATCTTTTAATTATAATTACATCTACTTCTTAATTTTGTATGCAGCATTATTTCTCTGGATAGGGGTAGGATGATAATTGATTCATCCATGGTTATAGCATAAACTCTTTCACCAATTCCTCTCATAAGCCCGCCAAAAACACATATAGTGCTCCCCAGACATAACGCTATCGTTTATACCGCGGATTCGGATATACCGCAGGTCTTTTCTGTTCCCCATTCTTTTGAAAGAAATTCTGAGAAATATATAATACAACACATAAATGACGTCCATTCGCATTGCTAACTTCTTGTCGCCATATTTAAATAATAACAGAACTAAAATTAACAAAATTTCCAGAACTATTACTATTATTATTATTTATGATAAAATAATAAAAATTTGAATTCATGTTAATAATTCTGATGTTAATTAACATAAATTTCAAAATATCTTTAAAAAAATTAAATATTTTCAGATAGCAACTTCAAAACATTTTCGATTGGCAACACGAATATTCGAAGAAAACGAAAGGTTATTTGTAGTGGAAGTTCGTAGCTGACACACGTGTTTTTTGATGGCTATTTCGTAACTTTAGCGAGTTTTGCAAATATAGTTATTATATTAATAACATTAAAAGACTAGTGATTCTCTACTTGTCTATGATCTACTGAAGTAGAGAATAAGAGAAGCCGTCGGTTATAGCGCGATTCGGTTGTCTTATAACGCTGGTCGGATCACCATTCCGCAAATCCGCGTTATAACCGGGGAGCACTGTATATTATTTAACATAATTTAAAACGAAAAAGAATTAAAAGTCGAAGTTTCATAATTCTTAATCACTAATTGTGTCCAATAATCTGACAATTTATATTTTTTATTTTGATTCGTGACTAAAAGAACCAAGCAAAAATTCTCTTAAAACTCCAGTTTCTAAAGTAAAGTATAAATACTTAGAAAAGTACTGTATTAAAGTAATAACACTAACATAACGGCAGCAGGATGGCCAAGTGGTAAGGCGTTGGCGTGCCACGCAGCAGGACTCGAGTTCGCGTCCCGGGTCTGGTCCCGGATTTTTTTCGGGGTACTGGGCCCGACCCGGGATCCCCGTCCTTCACCATCTAGACCCCCTCCACAGGTGTGGCTGCAGCACGTGGTTGGAACTGGCCCCGCCCATTTAGTAATCTCCCTGATTGGAAAGGGAGCGTAAAATATGCACAAAAACAATGACATAATAAGCATAATAACTTTATTCCATTTGGAGACATGGCAAATTCGGATAGACCATAACTTGATAAATCATAAACCTAAAATTAGCCTGATGGCCGCGTGGTAAAGCTGTGGCTTACCACCATGGAGGACCGGGTTCAAATGTGGTTCCACTGCAGTTTTTCAGGACGGTTCGGGCCCGGCTCGTTGAATCCCATCCTTCAACCATCCGGTTGACTCCATCATGGATTTTGGCCAGCCTGTGATGGGTTCTGGAAGTGGCCGCTGCCAGATACAGAATATCTCATGAGGATAGGGTGGCTTAATCAAACTAACCTAACCATAAACCTGAAAATTATCGGCTGGATTGGCCGCGTGGAAAAGCTTCGGCTTTCCACTCTGGAGGACCCGGATTCGAGTCTCGGGTCCCACTCCTTGAAAATATTTATCATGAGCCCGGCCCGTCGATCCCCGCCTCCACAATCCGGCTGACCCCTCCGCAGGAGTGGGCAGCCTGTGGAAGAGCTTGTTTCGCCCGCCACTTAGTATTCTTCCTGAATGGAAAGTAGCGTCATCTGTTGACAAAAAAAACCTGAAAATTTTAACATTGTTTATTATAAAATTAAATTACAGTGATACCTCGGATTACGAACGTCTCGGTTCACGAACAAATCGGTCTACGAACCCGAATCATTAAATGGAGGCCCTTATTAAATTATGGTGCCACCTGCAGATTTTATCTTTTTAGAAAAACTATAATTTTAATTTAATTTTTATTCCTTAATTTTTAAATTATGAATAACAACATAAAAAACTTTTGACTGTCGCAGAAATTCGACGGTTAGATTTTTCTAACGATACCCTATTTAGAGGATTAGTTTTTTCTAGTGATATCCTATTTATAGGAATTGGTACAGTGGTTCGACTGCAAAAGGAATATTCAGACAACCATGTTTCACTATTAATTATATATGATTCATGCAATTACATACCTACATACATACATACTATTCATTCTTAATTTTTCATGGCACACCATCAAAGGTTTGGTGGCACAGCGGTTGAGAACCACTGATCTAGATGTTTGGACGAATGTCTACAATTAGTCTAAGATGAAAAATAGATTAAATGCATATCATCATTATCAAATACAACTGCTTATGCATTTCCTTCAGAAAAGTTGAAACATTAAAAGTTGATTCATTTGAAACATTTGATGAATTTAAATTTAATTCATACAGTAGCTATAATGTCATTTTTCCTAATGATGGCAACTTTTTGGCTTCACAGTGGGATTTTTTTCAATATTTTTCAAAATTATATCTGCAAACATATGGTAGAAATAGCTATTAAACTGAAGAAGCTTTTTTATATTTCATCTAAATAAACAAAATAGTAATTCTTATATATAATAGCATTACTCATCTAACATAAATTAATAATAATTCCTTATATATGTAATAAATACATGTAATAAAGAAGAAAGCTAGGTGTTAAATATTAAATCAAAGTCGTAAATAATAAACACAAAGGACAAATAGTATATCCATGTGGCAATTAACAAATTTAAGTAGAATGTATTAAATCTAAATAACAAATATTAAATTTAAGTGACATATTAAATTCAAGTGATAGATATGAAATCCTAGTGGCAAATATTAAATTGAAGTGATAATTTTTAAAACTATGTGGAGCTATACAAGTGACAAAAAAATTTTTTTATAGTAAATAATTTAAACTCGTTTTTTAGTAGGAAGTTTCCTTTTGAAGTGAACTTGAATCGTATTTTTCCAAACAGTACAAACAATAATTGGGACAGAATGTTTTGTTGGGATAGGTGGGCGGATCAAAGGTATGATCCAGGGAAGGGAGAAAGTGAAGTGAGAAGAATGCGTAAAGAAAAGGAAAGTGGAAAGAATCCAGTCAAAGAAAATGTGACTGGACACTAGGTTAGAGTAGGATAGCAACCAACACCTTGGTTCCCGAGTGCCTGCATAGGAAATTAATTAAACAAAATTACAAAACCTGACCCTGGTCAGGAGGAAAACAAAGAAAAAATAATTAAAAAATAAAATAAAAAAAAACTTAAAAATTTACATGGACGAGAAATAGGTGAGAAGCTGGTGAAAACTCGGACATCCCATTTATAGAGTTCAAAACACTTTGGAAAATAGTTGAAGATTCTTGTTTGAAGATCCAATGTTGATTGAGTGTCCAATTCATCTGTTTACCAGATAGGATTTTTGGGAGTCGATGGCCAGAAACAAAAATAATGGAGCCATTTTGAGTCTTGTAGTCAGTCATCAAGAGTTGATGAGCTGATGAATTCACGTAGCACTATTTACAATTTTGAGAACTGAAGAAAGTTGATGGATCTAGGAAACACAAATCACTATTAGATAGCTGATAGATGATCCTTGTGGGTGAAGAACATCACAATTAAAAACTTGGAGGTCCATTGGTAAGGGGTAAAAATGAGTAAAATTCTAATATGAATTAAAGCATCTGGGAGGGAGCTGGTCCGAAGAGATCCAAAGGAACTGAATGTATCAAGAAGGTGGAAAAAGAAGTGTGCAGCAAGCACCAAAAATCCAGTGGTTGAGGTCCATGAGAGAATGGAGGAGGCATGACGGAAGGAAAAGGCTCCAAAAGTCCTCTCCGGGTAGCACCCAAAAGGAGGAAGCCAGCAGATGAAGAGAATCTAAGAATTTGCCCTGGAGTGATCCATGGAAACCAAAGACAAGGGAAGAGCGTTAATCATCACTCGAATATTGGGGAAACTGTTCCGGAACACCCCTGTGCGGGAAAGGAAAGAATTTAACTCCTCAAACATTTTACGGTAGTCGATGAGTTGGCTAGGTTGACATGGCCAATTAAGACCGACTTTGATTGCTGTCCTTTCCAAGGAAACTCTTTCAGGATAGAAAAGTGGGCAATTAAAAAAGATGTGATTTGAATCTTGAGGAGTGTTACTATCACATACACAATAATTGGTATCTCTGAAGCCAAACCTTTGGAGATAGATTGCCATGTTGCTGTGTCCTGTTACAAGTTGGGTCAAGAAAAAGTTTGGATGGAAGTATTTATTTTTAAGTATGGTCTCCACCGAAGGGAAAAATTGAAAGGCTAAGTGTCCACTGGTATCTTCATCCCAATTATGTTTCCATTGTTTAGTTATATATTCCCAAACTTTTTAACATATTTTTGGGGGAGTCTGGAATACATAACTGAGAGATTCCATTCTGTGGCTCTCCAGGCAAGTTTGTCCAGCAAGCAGGAAATAGTCATTGAGCTCTAACTAGATAGATCCCACTAAGTCCAAGTAAATCTTATCACCAATGGAAAAGAATGGCAGTTTTATCCTTAACATATTGGTGATGACGAAGCCAACTTATTATCTAGTAATATATCAAGATATTTTATTATGTTTTTAAAAATAATATTTCTGTAATATAATTTAATAGTTGGGAATCTGGTAGACCCAAACTTGAAAAAAAGAAAAACTCTCTGTTTTATATAGATTGAAATTTTGTGTATTTTCTGCATTCCAGTTAGCAGTTTTTTCAAGAATATCATAACATATTATTTCAAGATCCCCTATTATTTTAAGATAATATTGTTTAAATAAGCAGTCATATGAATAGAGTTCAGGAAACTATGATTCAGGAGGTCAAGGAGAATGCTTCAGAATAGTGGGTTGGAGCAAGATCCTTATGTACATCCCAAGTGACATTTTTACTTAAAATATAATTAATGTATTCAATTTGCATAGGGCAATTAGTAAAGAAGTTTCTGATTATTTTTAAAAGATTATATGGGCAGTTATGCTTGCAGACCAGAAGCTGTTTAGACCAGAGAGCATTGTTGAAAGTACCTTAATGTCAAGAGTCTTTCCTAAACCAATCCTTACACACTATCATTATCATTATACTAATTCACCATTCAAACCCTTTGCCATAATTATTTGCTTATTATCACAGTACACGTATACCTCCTATAACACAGCTTCCTACAACACAGTTTTGCTCTAACATGATTTCAAATTAGCTGAACCCCTCATATAACACAGTACTTCAACACAGTTTTTACTTAATACATTTAGAAAATTACATTTATTCTCCTACAACACAAAACATTTTCATTAATTATTGTAAATCCACATTATGTGTGTATTCACAATACACACATAAAAAGGAATCATTGGAAAATACTTTGCTAAAATTAGTCATAAATGCAATTTTGGTAGTTGGTCATGAGAATGTGATATGCAATCTATTTTCAATTTGAAATTGAGTTAATTAGCGACAATTGAATACTTTGTATTTTTCAGTTCTTGTGTAAAAAATAAGTTTTTATTTTTCACTAGAGGAATGTAAAAGAGAAGAAAACTTTTTTATTTATAAATTTTTTTGAGTATATGTTAAGAAATGATTATTTTCTAGCAGGTTAGATTACAGATCTTGCTAAAGAGAGTGGATTTTGCTAATTATTAAATTAATGTTATATAGGCTATATACTTTTTCATTTCCTTTTATTTTACATATATTGTTTTTTGTGGGTCTTATGTATATATTTTTTTCTTTCTTAATGTTTCGTGTTATTAATATTCTTAATAAAAATTAAGTTTCTTATGTGGAATTAAAGAAAGTTATTTGTTTTTAATTGATTTTGGAACGTAACACTTTTTTTGCATTGGCTTCAGGTCTCATATAACATGGTTTCACACAACACAGCATTTTTTAGGAACCTATTTATCATGTTATAGGAGGGATATCTGTATTCATTCAGCATATAATTTGGCTTATGCCAAAATTTGCTTTTCTCCTCTCACTCACTCTGTTCATAGAAGCATATATAGCAGCAGTCTCAAACTCACGGCCTGTGATACCTTTTTTTTTTGTAGCTTTGCATACAGTAATTTAATTATGGGCCTAATTACATTTTTTTACCTAAACTGAGTATTCTCATGTATATTTTATTATCCAAACTATTTAAGTAATTGAACATTCTTGGTCACAAATAATTTGGATAATTGACATTCTACTGTACTTAATTTTTCATTGTTACTAACTTCATGTAAATCTTTTCTTTATTTATAGAATAAGGTAGCATGTGCAAGAAATGTTAGTCAGCTAACTCAGACTGCTGATTATAGAGGTAATTGGCATTAAAATTTTGCATAATAATTATTAAATATAGGATCCAAATTCCCTATATGATTTTATATGTTCAAATAATTTATATTCTTCCTATGTATTTTTTAAAATTATTTATATACAGTGGATTCCGCTTAATTGGGACACGTTGGGACCAAGCCATTTTGGCCCAATTAAGCAGCTGTCCCAATTAAACAAAGTAATAATAAATTCTAAAGTAAAATATGTAATTCATAGGTAAATAAATAATAGGTAAAAAATAATAATTAGGTATCTATTTTAATGCTTTATTAAAATAGGTACCTAATTATTAGTTTTTTTAGCAATCTCCTCTGACTTCATCTTCAATACTGGGCCGCTGATATTCACACATCTTGTCTGCTAACTATAGAAAACCATTGTTCTAATGCTTCTTCGACTTCCAGATCCTTTCAATTGCTTTCTTTTGGATGTTCCCAGAATTTATTTCTGCAATGCCCAATACTCATGCAATTGATTTTCTTGTTGTAGGAGATGCGCTATGGTAGATTTTGGTTTATTTCAACCGGAAATGTGCAGACTCCATTAGATTTTTCCTTTCCAAATAGGTTTAGGTCTGAAAAATTCTTGCCTCTGAATAATTGATTTGAAATTTCACGTTAACTGTACTCTTATATTCATCAGTGGAAATGTGCAGATTCCATTAGATTTTTTCCTTTCCAAATAGGTTTAAGTCTAAAAAAATTCTTGCCTCTGAATAATTGATTTGAAATTTCACGTTAACTGTACTCTTATATTCATCATGATTACACTTGCTATTACAATTAAAATATGTGTTTACCATGAGTTAATTCTAAAAATGGCCATTAGAGCGCCGCTACTACAGCGCACCAAACGGGTTTCTACGAGCCTATATATGCGAAAAACTCTCTCAATCATGAGTATTAATAAGTTCAAATTGAGACCAAAATTAACTGATGAACTTTTACAAGGAGTGTAAAAAAAATACATTCAATCGACTTAGAACCAAGGCTCAATGATATTATTTAAAAAAAAAAAACATAAAAATACATTCAATCGACTTACAAGTTAGAACCAAGGCTCAATGATAGTATTTAAAAAAAAATCAACTGCACAAATCACATACCTCAGATTGATGAATTTATTATTTTTTTCTTTTTTATTTGCAATTATTTAGTTATTTTTTAAAATTATTTTTGAAATGTGTTATTTTAAAACAATTTGTAATAAAAAGTGATTATAGACATAAATAAAAAACGATTATGCTATAAAATTAGTATAAATCTTTCCCTTGTATTTAACTTTTTATCGATTTGAACATATTATTTCCATAACACTTTTTTTGGCCCGCCAAATATTTTGGAATTTACAATTTGGCCCACCTAGGAAAAACTTTGAGAACACCTGCCCTAGTAGCTACAGTACATTAGATTTCTATCAGATACTTGTTTAGAGATTATCGAGACTACTTGTTTTAGAGATTACTTGTTTAGAGATTTATATGCTAATTATTATATTATCCCATAATATATACTAATTACTACTGCTTATTTTTTATCATTTTTATAGCTAACAATAGCTTTTCATGAAAACATCTTATAGTACTCATCTGCAATTATTCTGAGCACAAGTCAAATTAACATCTAAGATTGCCTTCATATGAGAAAAATTAACTAGGATTAAATAATTTTTCTCATATGTATTCCTAAAATATAAGTATTCTATTTAAGTATCCAATTAAAAAATACTATAAATATAAGTTCTTCAATCGAATAGATAGAATATACACCTGCCCTAGTAGCTACAGTACATTAGATTTCTATCAGATACTTGTTTAGAGATTATCGAGACTACTTGTTTTAGAGATTACTTGTTTAGAGATTTATATGCTAATTATTATATTATCCCATAATATATACTAATTACTACTGCTTATTTTTTATCATTTTTATAGCTAACAATAGCTTTTCATGAAAACATCTTATAGTACTCATCTGCAATTATTCTGAGCACAAGTCAAATTAACATCTAAGATTGCCTTCATATGAGAAAAATTAACTAGGATTAAATAATTTTTCTCATATGTATTCCTAAAATATAAGTATTCTATCTAAGTATCCAATTAAAAAATACTATAAATATAAGTTCTTCAATCGAATAGATAGAATACTTATGTGTTATGAAGAATGATAGGATAAGAGATATAGAAAATAATTTGGAATAAATCTCATAACATCAATCGCATTTAAAGTAATAGATAATAAAATGAAATAGCAATAAGCTTTATTTATAAATTTTGATATAGCTTTCATTGAGAAAGAAAAATATTTTAACGAATTTCAGTAATAATCGAAGAATGCATAATTTATATAATTTATATAATACAAATATCTTATGATTACTCGTGCTTGAAAACAATGTTTGCATTTAAAAATAACAATAATTTACTTGAAGAAAATTTTTATAATAGATAATGTGCTCTTTGCAAGATGTTTCATGAAAATTCAATAAATTATATAACTAAATATTTATTCTATTTCAATCATTTCATTAGAAATTTTTAGCTAGTTATTTATATAATATTTTATGTATTTATCATTTTATTTTAGAGATTTAAATTTATTTTGTTCATATTGCAAAATTTTAATCGTCAGATGTTCTGGAGTATTCTGTCAATATACCGGATGTTTTCGAGCACCCGTACCACTCTTTTTTCTCAAAAACGCAATGAAATAGGAAGTAGGGAAAAAATTTTGATTACCAAAGTATACCTGAAGAATCGAATGGGCATGATAAAAATTTTGTGGGCCCATCGGAAGTAGGGGCACAAGGGGTCAACTATGAAATCTCCAATGGAAACCAATGCCGATTTTGGCATAATTGGATAGAACTGTGAAAAACAAACAACTTTTGTTTTGAAAGTTTTTTAATATCACTTACGGATTGTGAGATATCACAAAAAAAAGATGCCGCCACGTGTACCGCCGATTGGGTTATTCAAGCAGTAAGAAGAATAAAAATCAGACAGAGGGCATCTGTGTACATTGCCAAACATTATTGATATTCAAGCAGTAAGAAGAATAAAAATCAGACAGAAGGTATCTGTGTACATTGCCAAACATTATTGAAGCAGGAAAGAGCAGTAATATGCAGATTTACGGCGAATTCTGGTACTCGGTAGTAGCACTTTAACCGCAGGTGTGACAAGTCTCGCCATCACAGTTCAGCATGGAGCCATACTTAAGAACAAGGGTTTCTGGACTTGTTTCAGCTCTTTATGAGTGCCATGGAAGTACACAGTGCCCTCTGTCAGATTCTTCCTTTTATTATGCTTGAATAATCCAATTGGCAGTACATGTGGCGGCATCTTTTTTTTTGTGATATCTTACAATCTCTAAGTGATATTAAAAAATTTCAAAACAATAGTTGTTTGCTTTTCACAGTTCTATCCAATTATGCCACTGAACATGTAATGTCGTTTTTAACATTTTTCCGAGTAAGAAATAGCAATGATACTCACAACAGTTGATTTTATAAAAAAAGGTTTGAACTGTTCTTCTTCCGCAAAGTCGAGATTATGGCTCTCCAGTCTTCTCCTATTTTAAACAGTTATTTTACTCCAAAAATGAGTGGCGGTTGGCGATTAGTGAGGTAGCGGTTTATAGAGGGAATTTAAACAGTTATTTTGTAAAAATCCTTTAAAGTTTTGGAATAGCTCATTTTGAAAATGGATGTGAATAGTCACAGGCACGAGATTACAGTCTAATAAATGCTAACAGATAAATTATTTAATTGTCATCTTCTCTAGTGTTTCTGTTTGTGTTGGTTGACCTTGCCATTCCTGTCCATTTTGAGAATTTATATACTGTATAAACTTATATTTTTATTAATCCAGATAAAAAGTTTTAAAGATCTATCAGATTAAATTTTCTTATAAAAGCAGTTTTTAGAACTATGTAGCCATTTTTAGAACTATGTAATCATGTATTCTATATAGTAATTCTAATATTATTTAATTAATGAGAATTATCCTATTTATTATTATAAATAGTATTAAATTATTTATTTATTATTTATTAAAATTTATTTATTTATTATTTAGTATTGAATTATTATACTGTATTTCTGTTTTATTTTACATAAATTATTTCTTTTTACATCATTTTACTGAATTTAAACTTTATAATTTCCAGTTTTTGATGGCATTGTTGTCTAAATTGCTGTTTGTTTGTTTCATCTTTCAAGTATTTTTTTACATAATGTCTTTGTGTTATTATTTATTATCTGTTGATTTGATTTGCTTTATATAAGTGCCTTTACACATTACTTTTGTTTTTATGAAAATTATATATATTTGGCACAATTTGTCTTTTATACTACAAAACAAATCAAACTTTAAATCATTTATTTGTAATTATATTGGCTGATGAATGGTCAGCATTAAAATGTAACTTATTGATGATAATTAATATTTTTTATCAAAATGGCTTAGTTACAAATTAATAAATTAATCTACACTGTGAAAGATGCTTGTTTTATAGTGATTTTTACATTCAGCTTTACTTAAAATATAATATCACTCAAGTGATATCAATCTTAATTATCATAAATTTTAATAGAATTATTAATAAATTTATCTTGAAGCTATATTTATTTTTACACTGGAAAAATTAATATCCATCATAAAAATAAATGCACTTATATTTATAATGTTATTTTTTCCAGCCAACATTTTTGAAATAAAAAGTTTTTATAATTTTTTTTTTCATTTGCTAAATCTATTATGCAATTAGAAGCATTATCAAATAATTTTTATGAATATGTATATTGAGTTATCTTTTGAACATCAGCAATATCAAGATTTGGAATAAAGAGAAACATGTTCAACATTTTGAAATAAGAATAATTAAACTTTTATATTATAAATGCTTGTTGACTATAATTATTATGAAATATTTATGTATTTAGATTATACTGTTTTGCTAAAGAATCTCATCATTTCATAGAATGGTGTGTTTAAAATAACAGATTAAATTATTAATATTTCATTTAAGAAAATGTTTTGTTACAGTTAATAATTTATTTTCTTAATAGATGATAAATAGTTAATTGTAAAAGTGATAAAATGAAAATCAGCTATTCTATTTTATTAAAAATTAATATAAAATGGAGAATATTTTAGAAAAATAATTTCATTTTGTGAAATAAATTAATCTTTTATATATTAGAAGTAACAGTTAATAGGGATTTAAATCATCATTAATTTCATTATACAGGCATACCTCAACTTTCGCACAATTTGCTATTTCACACATTTTTAAAAATTCAACTTTTTAAATATTTTTGTTGAAAAGAAAAAATTTTCTTCCATGAAGAATACTCCAAAGTGCTGTAGCTCGCTTTACATTTTCAGACAACACACATTACTTCCCACAATAGCGGACTTCTCGGAATTGTAATCACTATTGTGTTGTTCCAATCAAGAGGTGAAAACAGTTTGGGCCAATTGTTTAAACACGTTCTAGACCTCGGCCGCGGTCTGAACCACGATTTTATAAAATTTGCATTGCATAGACGTTTATGATATTTTGATTTATAAAATCAAAACAAATATGTAAATTTTGGAAATGAAAAATCTATATTATGAGAAAATATGAATAGAATGATTTAAAAGTTATAATAAGATATCTCAGCCAAAATGTTATGTTATATTTTACTATTCAAACTCAGAATACAAAATATAGATGTACTTGTTTAGTTAATTGTAGATTTTGCTCCATCCAAGTCTTAGGCTGCTTTACATACAGATATTTAGAATGCAAAAGAATGCTTTCAATTTGTTTCTAGATGTCTATTGCCTTTGTTTGTAAAAATCTGTCAGCAATTTGTGATCCCTCAATTATAAATTTAACATCCTGATATAATAATTTGATAAAATAGTTTACTGGGGTATTTTCTTCAATGATTCTTAATTCATAGGTCAATTCATCACTGAAGAAATATTTCTTCAGTGATGAATTAAGAAGAATTGACCTATAACATCTACATTCCTCAATATCACTTTTATAGATTGTTAAGAGCATATATTTATTTCGCTTTAACATTTACATGTTTTAATAGAAAATTGTTTTACATATTGTATGTATTTGTATACATACTGCATAAACTACTCAAAAAGAAAAAATTACTTTTATTTTTCTTTCAAAGCAGTTTAAGAAGTTATTGAATTATAATAATTTCATTTAAAGGTTTTAACTTCCATACATTTAAAAAAGCTAACCATAAATTTGTTCAATAAATTAGTTTTTATTAATAGATAATAAGTTTTTGTTATAAAATGACTCATAAAATTGTTGTAGACTTAAAATTAATAATTATAAAAATGTTTAAATTTATAAATTAATATATATATCAAATTAGCTTCCATATTAATAGAAAATATTTATGAATTTTTAAAGGTTCGAGTGCTGGTGCTGGAAGTGGAGAGTTTCATGTATATAGACATCTTAGAAGAAAAGAATATGCTCGTCAGAAATATATAGAAGAAAAAGCTGCAAAGGTATCTTATTTCAGAAGTAAAAAAAAATTCTTATACACTATCTTATGAATTAACTAATTGGATAGTGGGAGTTCAATAATGCTGATTATTCAGTACTTATAAACTATATAAAAACATAGCTTAAAATATCACCAAAACCATAAAAAATTCTATATACATAATACAAAATGCATACTCTAATAAACAGATATAATTAATTATTATAGTGAATGTAAACATCCTTCACTGAAAAAAAAAGATAATGCCATAGGGAACAATCTTACCAGTAATATGATATTTGAGATCAACAAACAATATTCAAAAACATAAAGAAATCAAGTAATATTGAAATTTTAATAATGTAAAATAACATGTTCAAACTTGTAACCTACAAATACAATAAATTTTTATGCCCTATATCTGAAAAAATATGAAAAGGTTATGGAAAATATTTTATGTAAAATTAATTTTATTCAGTGAGAAGCTGTATTTACAATAATAATAACTGTTATTTTGATATATTGTTTTTGTTTGAAGTAATATATTTATTGTTTCATTAATTTCTTAGATGTGAATTTACAATTTATAAATAAAATGCAAAATAGAAAATAATTTATATAATAAAAAAATATTGATTACTGGATTAACTAAGCTGATTGATCTAGTTTAAAGTTGAGTTTTAATGTAAATGTGAAAATATAATCTTTAAAAAGTTTAGTTCAAATGAAATTTTTTAGACAGATTTTTGTTTCTACAAATACATAATAATTTTATTTGTGAATTTATATAAATAGGAAAAGTTAGATGAAGAATTTCATAAGAAGATAGAAGAAAATAGGAAAAAAGCAGAATTAAAAACAGCAAAAAAAAGAGCCAAAAGGTAATCATGATTAATATGTAACTGACAGAACTTATAACAATGAAAGTGCCTAAGATTGAAATGAATGTGATACTTGCACATTCTTAAATTTTTTATAATAATAATTTTTAAAGGCTTTTATAATACTCGTGTGCATGTAATTTCATGAAAATTACAAATAAAATATATATTTAGAGTAATTTATTTATTTATATAATATTTTAAAATAAATTTTTAACTTTTTAAATATATTTAATTTTTTGTATATTGGAACTCTCTCAGTTTGATTTTTAATACAATAACATTCAACCATTTTTGTTATGGGTCTTAAGTTAGTATATCCATTCTTTTACTTTAGCTTTCAATGCATTATTTTCTTTGATATGTTAAAATCTCAAATTTGATTTAAATATTAATAAATCAACCTATCTTTTATTCATGCTTTATCATAAAACTTGGAAAAAAGATATATTGAGTTATTAATTAATATTTAAATCAGATTTGAGATTATCAGCTATAAATAATACACTTAATATACTGTTTCTTCCAAATAAAAATTCATTAAACTTAAATTATGGTGTTGAGATTTATTTGCTATTAATTTAATAATAAGTTGCATATTAAAAGAAAATATATTGGAACTCATTTTAAACTCACTTTGAATTTATTATACTCTATTTTTTAATTATGTTTATTTGTTATAACTATTATATAGTTCAAGAAATTACAAATTTAAAGTGTGTGTAATAAGAAAAATTAACATCAAAATGGAAAATATTGAATAATGGCTTACCATATTAAGATTGTAATGTACAATATATATTCTTTGATTAAATTCAGTTACTATAAATAAAATGAACTATCTAATATATATGTTACCGGCAAAGTATGAAAAGCAGACATTATATAGAATGCCTGGTATTTTTAGGCAAAGTATGAAACTAATTAATAGTTGTGATTGAGAAAGTTTTTCTGCATATATAAGTGCTTCCAAATAATGAAAACATATTTGGAAGTACTTATATATGTATTTTGATTTAGCCTAATTATGTAGCTGCCACAATTAACCAGTGTCCCAATTACGTGGAATCCACTGTATTTATTCAGTAATTGAAATTATTGTGAAGTTTAGACAGATAAAAGAAAGTTCTATATATGCAGAATTATGTACTTCATCATAATAACATATAAATTTGAATTATTAATTTTTCTAATTTTATTATCATATGATTTTTTTAATATTTTTAGAATATTATATAGAAGGAATGTAAAAGTTCATAATAATAGAGGGATCTTGTTCTTATTGCTTTGCTTCATTAAGAGCATAGAAATGTAAAAATATTTTCCTTATAACATATGCAGTTTAACACTTTCTTAATGGATACTTGAACCTCATGTAATTTTTGTTGATGACAGTGAAAAAAATTTCCTTTTGTCAATTTGAATATTTTTGTGAGAAACCAAAGATGATACACATTATCCATTACCTACTTTTAGATTGGCTCATCTTAATAATTTGGCAATCAAATATACAAAAATTAAAAATTAAAATTTTAATCAAAAATTTCCACAAATTTTATTTATTATTATTAAAAATGTTTATTATGGTAATAATATGTATTCATTAATCCATAATTATGTCATAATTTGAAATTAAAAATTTGAAAATTTTAGTTGATAAAGATTTTTAGTTGTCAGTAGATAGTGAACAGTTTAGACAAAGACTAAGGTCATATATTATAGCTCTTTAGGATGTCTGTGTCACATCTATGGATTTTATCCTTCACCATCATCTGAAGGATTCTACCCTAGACTGTATGTTTCAATAACTCTTTGCAGATTACCATCATTTGAACATGGATTGTGTCAATTTTCACAGATAGTCCTAAATCCATTAACCATGTGGGATACCCCCTTAGTAATCTCCTTGATTGGAAAGGAGGCATAAAATATGAAAAAAAACCATGTGGGATCTGCTATTGCCTGTGATGATGAAGTCCTGTCAGAGCAGATATCTCACTGGTACCCATGTTCATTGCAGAGATGCATGCTATCCATCTGACACTGAAACATATCAGGACAAAAGGCCACTGTTACAGTATAATCTATTCCAACTTATTGAATACATTATAAGCACTTACCTCTTAGAAGTTCTCCCCACATCTGCTTATTCAACTGTTTAATGCTTCTGTCCCATTTGTCTTAATGGGGGTTTACTATCAAATTTTATTGGGTCCCAGGATATGTAGGAATTAAAGAGAATGAACTGATTAGCACATTGCAGCCAAGTTGGCCACCCCAAACAATTCTCATCTCATCAGTCCCTTTTAAGAATTTAACCCCTTCAATATTTTTACTGTGTATAGACATCATGACCTAATTACATCTGTGTGCCATTGATCTTTGAATGCTACAATTTACAGAATTTGTTCACATTGTAATGAGCTCTATCTCCTTTTCATTTTGATTTTAGTAAATTTAAATTTATAGGAAAATTTAAAAGCTTTTCAATGCACAATCAGTGGGAATGCCTTTCTCTAAAATTCAAACTAAAATTCACATTTTATTACAAATATTAATATTTCTATAAATCACTATATTTTTATTAATTTTTAAATTATCTAATTGAAATATGAATAGTTGTTCCCTTACAATATTTGACTTGAATTTGATTATGATAATTTGATTTTACGATTGCTTTTATGATATTTTGAATTTGGCTGTTTTCATAGAATTTTGTCTAGAAATACTTTTTTATTAAAAATTTACAGTCAGCTAATAGCTGTATAGTAAAGCAATTTCTTAACATCATAGAGCAGGGATTCCAAAAGTTTTGTCTGGGTGGGCCAAATTGTAAATTCCAAAATATTTTGCGTGCCAAAAAAGTTTTATGGAAAAATATGTTCAAATCGATAAAAACTTTGACACAAGGGAAATATTTATGCAAATTTTATAGCATAATTGTTTAAAAGGCAATATGCATAATTGTTCTTTATTTATGACAATAATTACTTTTTATTAAAAACTTTAAAATAACACATTTCAAAAAAATTAAAAAATAACTAAATAATTTCAAATAAAAAAAAAGAAAAATAATAAATTCATCAATCTGAAGTGTGTGACTTGTACAGTTGTTTTGAAAGCACTTATATATGTATTTTTTTGACTGAACAATTTTTAATTATAATATGATAAAATTTATTTATTTTTTGTAGAAATGTAAATTATTTTTATGAATTCAAGATCATAGATGATCTGACATCACTGGCCGCATTTCCAGGGTTTGCGGGCTGCACTTTGGGAACCCCTGTCATAGAGGATCTGGATTCAATTCTGGATGATTTTGCTATCTTAGAAGTTAGATTCAGAGATTTTATCATTGTGAAGGATCTGGAATCAAATCTGAATAATTTTGCCATTTTTTGGGATCCATTCTTTCATTGTCTACTATTACAATTAAAATATTTCCATTGTCAGCCATTTTCAATTTACAATTTTTTTGACCACAATGGGATCATCAAAACATAACTCCATTGTATGTAGAGGAGTATCTGTATTTCCTATGATATTCAGTTCTTTTGAATCACTATGGTATTCAGTTAAAGCTAAACATGATCTGATGGAGTGAAAATTCTATTCAAGTTTGTGCATTAATTTTTCTTTTCTCTGTTAGCTGCTCATATTTTTATTGTTTTTGAGTACAGGATGAACACACAGTCTATATGTTATAGTAAAAGTGATTAATTGGTGATTATGCATAATTGCTGGTTATTATGTATAATCACCAATCATTTTGGTAAGTTTGATAAATTTCACCAAATTTCTCAGTTTTACTAGTGATTTTACATAATTCCCAAATGAAGTTGGTAAATTTGATAAATATGCCAGAATTTCTCACTTTTACCAGCAATTATGTATAATTCCCAAATGAATTTAGTAAGTTCTATAAATATCATTGTATATATTACTTTTAAAATGAATTTTGCATAATTTCCAAAATATAGTTCATAAATTAAATAAATATCATGAAATTTTCCATCTTTTGTTTTTTTAATTAATAATTCAATTATATGCTTACTGAATTAAAAACAGTTAAACTGCCAAAATGATATAACTTCCACTATTACAAGCACTAAGGCAGGAAAATAAAAATATATACACAAAAAAAAAAACGTAAATAAATTAAGAATTAATCAAAAGGAAGAAGCGCTTTCGATTTATTAAAAATCATCATCAGCTTCCATTAACAGTTGAATAACAGAATTCTAAAGAATGCACACATTTTAAAATTGGTTGCTATGGTAACATATTAATTACAAAAATTATATGTATAACAAATAAAAATAAAATACATAAATAAATTTATAAACATAACTGCAAATTTAACATTACAAAAATATATAAAATACAGATAGTCATTAAATTAATAATCGAAAAATTATTTTTGATTATTTTATTTTCCTGCCGTAGTGCTTGTAATAGTGGAAGTTATATGCTTACTGTTTTTTCACTTTCACAACAGTCTCTTAGTACTCATTCACGTTTAACTTCAATTATCTCTAGCCATTTCCATACATTTTTTAATGCCGTCTTCCACACACTTCCTGCCAAATCCACCTCTCTTTTCAAAGGAGATGCTTTCCAGAATCATCTTGAGGATATTAATCTGGATGTATGCTTCTACATTTAGGGGCAAATTGATAACTCTGATATGATTTTTGTGGTAAGTTGTTGCAATATCATCCAATCCCAAATCAACCACATAGGGAATTATTTTTATTTGGAATTTATACATCATGCTCAGTTCATTTGCTATTTATTCATATTTCCTCATTTTCAACTGTTGTTAATAAATCTTGATTTATAAATCCAATCACAATAAACTGTATAATCTTTCTTTTTTTGTCAAATATAAAAATGTTGGGTCTGTCGTGTTCAAGTTTTATAGACGTCTTTATCTGTGTGTCAATTCTGATTTCTGCACTTTCATTTGAATTATTTTGTGAACTGAGTGAGATGTTATTTTCATTGACTACTTAAAACCGAACTTATTACATAAATGAAGATGAATGCATATCTTACCATCCTATTGCATTTTGTTGCCAAATGATCCATAATGAATAGTTAAAATAAAGATTATTTGATGAGAATACATTATTTATCAAATTTTCCAGTTTAGACTGGTGATTATACATAAATCATACTTAATCAAATTTACCAGACATTATCATATTTACTAATATAAACTGGCGAGTATGCATAATCACTGGTAAATGTGATTAATTCACAAAATATGAAATAAATTTATTAAAAATTATAGGTGATTATACATAATAGCCATTGATTATGCATAATTACTGGATTAATCACTTTTACCATAACATATACATTCAGATATTTCTAGAATTTTATATATATTTTTTTATATCTGATATAAAATTCATAAGAATAAATACAGAATTTTTGAAGGAAAAAAAATTAGTATTTTTCTTAATGTTATTTCATAACAAATGAATAAATATAATTCTGATGCATAATTTTGTATAATGAATTTATGATATATGAATATATGAATTTTAGACATTTTAAAAATTAAATGCAGGAAAATTTCAATATTAATTAACTTTTTTCCCTCTAATTTGTATTATATTTAAATAATTGCAAATATATATGAAAAAATTGTACATAATAACTACAAATAACTTTATATTGCTATAAAAATTTCAGAAATGATAAATACCTACTAAAATTATAGAAAAGTAAACCAAAACACATTAGAGAATCAAAGTATGACCTTAATTATGATCCTGCATAATTACAGTGACAGAATTATTATACCTCCAGCATAAAAATGTTAAATAATGCAAAATCACTAATGTTATAAATTTGATTAAAATCACTTAACTAATACAATCTGTATATATGTTTAAAAAGATGATAACATCATTTCATTTTAGTTTAATTGGGGAAAAATTTTCAAGATACTTTATAAATAACTATTAAAACCTATATTCCAAATTTAATTAAAATGATTGAACAATATAATCTCTATACATTTTATGGTGAAAGGGCTTCTGTTTCTTTACTTTGATCCAATTATGCTGAAATTTTTAAGAACTCTAACTAATCATAGGAAACTCTTATATTCTAAATTTCATTAAAATCATTAGAATGATTTGATATACAAAAGCATCTTCAGAGAAAAATAAAAATAATACTTTTTTTTAATTTTTATTATTTTTAAGCTGTTCAAATTATTCAAATTCAAGTTCTGTTGTTTATATAATGTTACAGATAATAAAACAAAGCACCTTAAACAGAAAAACAATAATTTATTATTAATAAGTATAAAGTTTAAGTTAGCTTTTTACTTACTTAGCTACTAATAAAATAAATTAGTGTTTTTTTGTTTTATAATCTCTATTGAAGATTTTTATTAACTGGATTTGGAACTTCAAATTTGGCTTTCTATGTCCTATTGCATAGGTCTTTTGAATATAAGTGCTAGATTAATGATAATTAGCCCAGAATTAAAGTTAAGTGAGCTGAATTTTGGCTATAATGATTCTTGTAATTAGAGTTAGTCAGTGATACCATACTTTATTTAGAATCATTATCTGATTATATATTTTGATATAATTTCTTATTGAGATTTGAAATACATTACATTATATTGATTATTTTCTTTTCTTTTTTTTAATAAACAAATTTACTTGATACTTAGGCCATATGCAATACTTTGTAATGAACTGAGTTTTTTAAAATTTAGCATATTTTAGGTCTCAATGTTGATGAGTTTGGTCTCTGTTATATTCATAAGTTTTATGATTTCATTTAGCAATAATCTTGTTTTGTACACAATTATAAAAAGGAAAATACAAATTTTTTTCTTATTAAATTATAAAAAATAAAATTTATTTAAAATAGAAATATCATCTTTTTTCTGTTCAAGTAAATTTATTTTCCATAGATAATATTTAATAATTTCAAGCAGAAGACGGCATACGATATCGGTCTCGGCATTCCTGCTGAACCGCTCTTCCGATCTAATTTAATTTTAGAAGAAAATTATATTATTTAGAATTTTTTAAATTACTGGAACTATAATATAGGATATATTGAATACATGGAAATGCATCTAATAAATATCCTCATAACTATAAACAACTGAGTTCTGCTGCTTCTACTAACACAAGAATAAAATTTCAAAAATATATCAGTACAGTAACAGAATACTTAATTAAATTAAATCTATTGCTTTAATAAATTAGAGATTTATGGCTATAACTAATTAATAATAGCTTTTTGTGTATTTAATAATAATAATAGAATTAAAACTGGGTCAGAAAAAAATCACTGATATTGAAATGTATTCTTGATAGAAACAAATAGATGCTGTGCAAATGGTATTTTTTTTATTCTCAGTGAGATTTTTGATGCATCACACCTTGCAGTATCTTGATTATAAACATAACTGATATATTCATTAGTTATCATTAATAGGCCAAATTTAGATTTTTTAATTTAATTCAGTATGATTTGTTATTAGAAATTGGAATGTTTGCTTGCTTTTAATTCTATTATAAATGATTTATATTAGAAATTATTTGTACAGTAAAAAGTCACTAATCCAAACTGTCATTTATTCAAACCCCTGCCACCTAAAATTAAAATTACAATACCTACTTTTAATGTACTAGTTATGCTGAAGTATTATTTTTACTACTAAATCATTTATTCTAATTAATCAGAAATGAATGATTTAGCAATAATATCATGAAAACATCCATTTCTTTGTAGATGTTATGGTGGTATTTACAAATCATTTCCTAAATTAATTATTTTTTATAATACTTCATATTTTAAAATGGAATAAGTAATAACCTTGTAAAATAATATAATTGTAGGGTCTAATTATTGTTTTTTGTATATACTGGGTATTCTCATGTATGTATGATTATCTGAACTATATGGTTAACTGAATAATCTTAGTTCCAATTAATTTGGATAACTGACACTTTACTGTATTTGTAAATAAGTATAGAAAATTGATATTTCGTTTCCTATTTTAACTAAAAAAATTACATATATATAATCAAAATAATAATAATAAT
>AYEL01086972.1:0-20964 GCA_000484575.1 Olivierus martensii
TCTATTAAAATTAAAGTAATATTTTTATTTGAGCTTGCTTTAACTTCAATTAAAAATGTAAACCATAAAAAACAAATTTATCAGATATTATATCAAATTTTAATATGAAATTAAAATAATAAGTATAAAAACACAAAAAATCTTTTATTTTTTAATCAGTGAATATTATCATCAATCATTGCATCTACATTTTAATTGAAAAAACTGAAAACAAAATTACATTACAGATTGTGTATGTTAAATGCCAATGTAATAAATGCTTGCTTAAAAGTATTATAAATCTTTTAAACTTTACTGTAATAGTTGTTTTGATTGATTTACAAACTTACAAATTATTATTTATAAAATTGTTTTATGATCTTTTTTTCTTTTCTTTCAGAAATATAGTTTTGATATATAAAATTTTTAGCTAGTGGATCAAAAATGCTTTTTTATTGTTTTGTCAGATAACTGTCACAAAAATGTTTCCTTGTGTTTTTTTCGTACAACTTAAAAGTTTCATTTTTCATTTGTTAATTGCAGTTTCAGATTTTCAGCTTCAGTTATCATGTCTGAAAATTAGATTTACTATAAACAAATTGTTTAATTGCAACATACCAATTCTTTGCCATAAACAAAAATGTTTTGTAGGTTTTATCTAAAAATTCAGGTTACTGTTTTTATAGAACTAACAATACACTATTATAAATTCAACATTAATTCAAATCATTAAAATTTATAATTGTTACATGTTAATGATATTTTTATATTTGTTGAATTAGAAATTTATTAATATATCATATGAGAACCTTATTATTATTAACCTGAGAATCCATCATTTCTGATGATTCTTTTCAAAAAGGAATTACTTACTACAGAATTTTTATTAATAGTTTAAATAAATACTTCAAACAGTAATAAAATGAAAGTAATTTAGTTATGATGTATAACTTTATTTTATGTATACATTGAAATAATATAAAATTTTTTTATTATTTAGATATTAATAAAAATGAAAAATCTGATGATGATGACAGCGATGATAGTGAAGGTGAAAATACAGATAATGATGATGATAAGACAGAAAACTGACGTGCTAATAAGTTGAAATCACAAATAATGTAAAATATTGTAAAAAAGTTTGTGAAATTTATGTATTAAAAGATGACATTTCAGAACCAATATTTATGAGATTATTTTTGATATTCAATAAAATTTTTATCAATATATTCTATAAAATGATTGCAGAGCGATTCATTGATAAACTAGTCTTGAAAGAGAGAAAAATAGCCTATTTTTTTTTAATTATATCATTTTTAAATCTTTGATTATGCAATATTATTATGTATTTTTAATACTTTTAAGTGATTTTTAATATTAATACCTTATCACCAAGTTTTCTGATCTGGAAACTATTAGAAATATTCATATCTAAATAAATGGCTTGAGCCAGGATGGATGATTTAATAGTAAATCATTATATTTTAAATATATTTCCTATTCAATTGCAGAATTTATAAAATTTATGTAAAAATTAAATTTAATTCTCATTGTTTATGATGACATCATACCCATAATCTAATGGAAATATAAACTCAACTTTTAATTCAAATCATTAAAATACATATATAGTCTGTCCAACTTAATTGTGTGGGAAAACGTCACAAACTGGAACAAGTTCATTTACAACAAAGGGGTGTACATGCAGAGCGGGTGGGAAAACTGGGAATTCTAATTACCTGAGTTTTTTTAGATAGGTTGAATAATTGTTACTTTTTGAAAAATCCTTTATATAAATTTTAATATAATGTAAAAAATAAATTTTCTTTTTCTAAGCTGATGCTTACCCATCAACTTAACAACAAACGTTCCTTTTTTATACAATAGACCAGTCTAAATAACCACATGCACAGTCTGAACCCACACAACTAACTTGGACAGACTATATATGGCAAATAAATTATTTCAATGAAGGATTATTTATTTATTAATTTTTATATGTTTTAATAATTTTTAATTTTTTATATATATGTATTTAAACATTTGGAAATACTTTGCTAAAATTAGTCATAAATGCAATTACACTAGTTTGTTAGTGAGAGGGACAATATGCAGTCTATTTTCGATTTTGAATTGAAGTTGAATGAATTGTTGATTATTGAGTATTTTGTATTCCAAACGTTCGGTTCTTGGATAAAAAGTAACTTTTATTCTTCAATAGAGGAATATGAAAGAGAAAAACAAACTTTTATTCATAAATTTTGTGAGGTATATGCATTGATGGATATGTATTAAAGAACGATTGTTTTGTAGCAGATTAGACTACAGATTTTGTAAAGTGAGCGAAGATATGCAAACTTTAAATACAGAAAATATGTTCAGAAAGTGAAGTTGATATTGTTAAAAAGAAAAACATTCTTGCTTTAACTGAATAATGAAAAATAGATAATTATTAAATAAATTTTACATATGCTATATACTTTTTTCTTTCTTTTTATTTTACATATACAGGAATCCCTTGATTAGTGCGGGTTTTGAATAATGCAGTTTTGATTAGTGTGCAAAAAAATTTGAGATTATCAATTAATATATGTGGTGCCAAATTTGATTAGTGCACTTCAACAAGTGAGATTTTTTTTTGCAAACCTCTGAAGTGTTACCAACTTAATCTCGGGGATTGTAGTCTACATGATTAGAGCATCGCAATAATATTTATTTATTTATTTATTTATTAATTCTGTTAATATTATGACTTTTGTCATGTAATTGTTATATTTTAAATTGATTTGTAATTTTATTTATTAAATAAATTTAGCATCAATGGCAACTATCTAATAATAGCCATTACAATATTATATAGCCAGCCTTCTCTTCAGTTCAACTCCAGTACTCAATGTCTACGGATGCGCAATTATTTTTTACAAAATTTATGCAATTTTATAATTTTTTTTTTTTTTTGTGAAAAATACATTTTAATTCTTACTATAAATTTTTAAATACCTATACATATTCCTCAATGATTTAAAGTACAAATGCAATATAGATTGTTTTGAGAGAGAAAAAAATACATGCTTATAATTTTGATGTTTTACAGGATTTATTATAATTATTCCCATTGGTTTTTTTAGTTTGATTAGTGTGGTTTTGATATATGTGGTATATTGCGAGGATTTATTAACTGCAGTAATCAAGGGATTCCTGTATTGTTTTTGGGGGTCTTACGTATATATTTTTCTTTATGTTTTATGTTATTTAATATCCTTAATAAAAATTAAGTTTCTTATGTGAAATTAAAGAAAATTATTTGTTTTTAATTGGTTTTGGAAAGTAACTCCAGTTTTTGTATTGGTTCCAGGTGTCATATAAAACAGTTTCACACAACACAATGTTACAGAAATATTTAATAACAACTTGCTTACTATTAGCAATAATCAGTCCTATACAGCACTAAAGCAAGTGGAATATTTTTTTGTGGCATCAATAAAAAATATTCCACTTGCTTTAGTGCTGTATAGGACTGATTATAACACAATGTTACAATGTAAATTTTATAAAATATTGTTTTAAAAACAAAGTTTTGGTAAAGTGCAATATTTTTATGAATTTATTTATTTTTCAAAACTGACAACATGAGGGGGTGCAAAAAAATTTTCGCTCAGGACGCCAAAAGCTCTAGAGCCGGCACTGCTCCTGGAATTTGTATACCAATGTGGAGGGGTCCTGTCTTGTTGAAAAATGAACCCCTGTTCCTCCTCTTCCATGAGCTGTGGCATTAATCAATCTTCCAACATGTCAAGATACACATTTTCTATGATAGTGTTCTCAGTAAAAAAAAAACTTCAAACTTCATTCTTTCAAATGACACTAGTAGTAGTAGTAGTAATAGAATAGGGAGGGGCCTTTTCCAGCCCAAGCACTGCGACCAACATAGGTCTATTGTACACCCCAATCAAATCATCCCAGAAGAAGGC
Source organism: Olivierus martensii (assembly GCA_000484575.1). Classification (NCBI taxonomy): domain Eukaryota; kingdom Metazoa; phylum Arthropoda; class Arachnida; order Scorpiones; family Buthidae; genus Olivierus; species Olivierus martensii. The sequence goes on from AYEL01086972.1 coordinate 3,951, forward strand.
CTGTCTTAAGAAGAAACGACAGTATATTCTTCAATGGGACAGAAGCGGTGGTGGAATTGAAGCAATGTTATAGAGCTTAGTGATACTGTAAATTGTAAAATCAACCAGTTAAGTATTTTCTTGTAGCATGAGTGGAAGCTTAGTAATTTAATTTAAGGTTTCTTTTACTATTTGGATTGTTGTTTAATTAATTTATTATTATTTTTTGGACTTTTGATTAATAATTAAACACATTATTTTACTAACTTATTCATGCTTTATTGTTGTTAAAACAAAACTTGTATCTTGTAAATACCAAATTTTTAATAAGTTTTTTTATGGAATTTATAAACTATTTATTTATTTAATTTAATTGTTTGGTATTTATTCTATTTATAGTTAAATATACTAATATATTTTTGTCATTTTGATTCTAAAACATGTTTTGCGTTTCTTTAACAACTGTGAAGTTCCAGTTAAACAAAAAATTATATCCATTTTGTTATATTCAAAAAATTCTTTATCAAATATTAAATTCCTTGATATTCAAAAAACTTTGAAATAAATGTATCAATTATAAAAATATCAAAGTATCAATATTTGTAAAGAATTGATTTATCCATTACAGCCTTAGTTATACTCTACATTATATTATTTTTTAAATTTTATAAAAAAAAATTTTTTTATATTTAAAAGTTTTTTAATCATAGAAATATAAAACCAACCATTTTTACAGGATGATGATAAATGACATAGGAGTCCTCCCTCCCCTATGTTATCTATCATCACAAATCTGTTACTCCCTTCCTCTTCTAAGAACATTACATAATTTATGAACTTAACTGAACTCAGTATCACAAATCTGTTACTCCTTAACTGAAAACTTAAGGGATGCCATAAGTGAAACTAGTGTGCATATATTATTTCTACTTTATGTAGGCTGTATATTTATTATATCAATCTGCTTTTACTATATGTTACTGTTATTTTAGGTTTTATGTTATTTAGTATGATTTAATAGGTTATTCTTTTGGGTCTGGGAACATTAATTACATCAGAAAAATTTTTGAATGGTAATTACTTCTTTGCTTTATTCCTTTTTGGCATAAAGCAAAGAAGTGCTTTATGAAAGATTTCACAGGAATGCTCTACTTCCATAAAGTGGGAGAAATCTACATTCATAAATTTATAAAAATTTCTCATATTGAAAAATTTTGAAATTTTTTGGATTTATTTTATATCTATCTGAATCATTTCTTGAGAAACAATTCACAAGCAATTGCAGATAGCATGTAATACCCATTTAAAATATCAGTGAAAATGAAATAAAAATGAATAATAAATATTATTGCCTATTTTAAGAGAGTTAAAGCATTTTTAAAATTGAAAAAAATAATAAATGTTTTATATTTCATCATCATATGATAAATTCATCTTAATTTAAAATTTTAATAAAATTAATTTATCTCAATACTTAATTGAAATAATAATAAATTGATCACCAAATCAAATTAAGCAACAATATGGCACACCAGTGTTGTATTGTTTTTTCTAATTACAAAATTTTATAATTAGAAAATCAAACCAATCAGTTCAATTTTAAATACATACTTTGTTCCCATTTTGGTAATTTCATCATTTCCTCCTATTGAAAATGTAAGAGCTGTAGCAAGATGACCAAGAACACTACATAACCCTATTAAATAATATATAAATATTCAAATATGAATATGTCAGAAAATTAATTATTAAACTTAAAATAAGATTGTTTAAAATATTACAACAACAACAACAACTAAAATAATTTATAAACAATTTCTAATTACAAAATTTTATAATTAGAAAATCAAACCAATCAGTTCAATTTTAAATACATACTTTGTTCCCATTTTGGTAATTTCATCATTTCCTCCTATTGAAAATGTAAGAGCTGTAGCAAGATGACCAAGAACACTACATAACCCTATTAAATAATATATAAATATTCAAATATGAATATGTCAGAAAATTAATTATTAAACTTAAAATAAGATTGTTTAAAATATTACAACAACAACAACAACTAAAATAATTTATTTCAGTATTATTTTAATACTACCAATGTACTCTACTAATATACCAATACTCTAAAGCAGGGGTGGGCAATCTTTTTTTTGTAGGGGGTCATATAGAAAAATTTATGGTGAGCCACAGGCCAAAACAAAAACAATTGATAATAATAGTATTTATTTAAAAAAAGAGAGAAAGTACAGATATGTAAGTATACATAACGTTGGTATTAGATATAATAACCACGAGCCAAAACAAAAACAATTGATAATAATAGTATTTATTTAAAAAAGAGAAAAATTCTGGCCCACGGGCTGGAGGTTGACCATCCCTACTCTAAAGGATTACGTTATTATTAAAAATAACTGCATTTTGTAAAATCACACACATTTCCAAATACCCAAATTTTTAATTTCAATAAAAAACATCAATGAAAAATGTTCAAGTCTATTTTTTTTAATGAAATATTATGAAACGCAGGCTCATCTGAATTTAACAAATAATTTACTGCTCTGTTCAAATAAATGAATTCTGCAAATTTAAAAACATTTCTCACAATTTTTCTTAATCAAGCTTTTGTAAATATAAATATAATTAAAAATAAATTTCTTAGAAGATATTTTTATTTGAAGAACTACTGACAATCAAATAAGAACTACTAGTAATAAGAATACAAAAATTAGATTTCTAAGCAAATCTAAGTCAACAAAAAAAAAATGCAATAATATAATAAAATCATAAAATTAGTAATTTAAAATAGTATTTATAGGAAAAATAAAGCTGTTAATCAAATAAAAAAACTTTTAAAAGAAATTTTATATTTTATGCATTAACTAGTAAGTACACTTGCCCTGCCTGAATTTTCAGGTATATAATACAATTTATGCAAAAACTCTTATGCCATTATGACATCAGTATCGTAGTAGCAAAAAATCAAATTTTAAATTAGTTTAAGTGATCCCGAAAACCTCCAATTAAACGATCCTGAAAGCCTCCCAATGTCATGGCAATGGTGCACAAAATCTAATATGTAAATATTATCGTATGAACATGAAAATACCGTATATATACGACAAAAACTTTTTGCCGCCATTTTTATGTAAAAACATCGTATAGAAGAGTTGTTTATATGAATATTTTAACTATTTCAATAACCAATAAGAATATAAAAAACTTTTAAAAACGAAAAATAATGCTAAATTTTTGAAAAACTGGGCATTCTAAAAGAAGTATAATATTCTAAAGTGGTCGTTAAAAAAGAATATGTTTAAAGATTACTGATGAGGGTCTCAAAGTAAGACTGAAAACATTTTAAAATAAAAAAATAGCTCCTATTAAAGAGCTGTAAGTATAGTAAAATTGTTACTAAAGAACAGGAATTATAATAGACAATATAAAAACTATGCTGAGCCAGCAATGGAAAGAAAAGATATTCTGAAATTTAAGGTATTATATAAGCAATGCATTAGAGCAGAAGAATGCTATTTATTTTTAAAAGAATGTCAGATGAATAAGGTCTTGCCTATGTTAATATTTAGAATTACGCTACCAATCTAATCTAAGAACATCTTTAAGGAAGTTAAGATTCCTCAGATACACAACGGATGCAAAGGAGATTTCTTCAGGCTAAAAAACAAGATTGTAAATTTAGAGTCTCACTTTATTAATGCAAGTGATGGACAAATCCAGGACATTAAATCGCAGTTGGATGATTATACCCAATATATACGCTGTATGTATGTCAAGAAGATAAAATGGATATTCCGTAATCAGCTGCCAAAGAGACGCATACCGAAACTGTCTATAGATGATGTCTTAACTGCTGTTGACGACATACAGGTACCTTCCCCAGTAGTAGAACTTATTCTAAAAGGACCCAAATTGTGCTACTGAAACAACCTCAGATCAACCAATATTGCACCTCAATTGGAGCCTCTCCTAACTGTATACGATGAAGCGCAATGTGAAAAAATAAGATGGGAAATAATTAAACAAAAGATCAAATACAATAAATCTAGAAAATATTCAGACGAAAAAATTCGAAGCAGCCAAATCATATACTTGACGCTGGTTGAAGGAAGAAGATATAATATGTACTAGGGAGGACAAAAGTAAAAAGCTGGCTTTTATATGTAAGAACAAGTACAAGGCTCTCCTACATGACTTCATACAAAAATTGGTATCAGAAATATTAATGTGGGACCCTACAGATGAGCTTGCAAGAAAAGTTAATAGAATCATAATGTCAAAAGGGTTTCCCAAATGTTGGAATGTCAATAAAATTGACTGCCCAGTACCTCCGAGATTATTTGGTTATATAAAGACGCATAAAACACCAGTGATGTTAAGACCAATGGTAGATAAGACGTCATCACCCCTTTACAATTTGGGAAAAAACTATAGCAACATGGGTTAATGGCAATATGAAAAGACACGACATATAATTGTGTCATCACAGGAGTTCATAGAAAGGCTATTGGAAACAGGACCTCTGCCAGATGAAACTAACTGTTATGGATTACAAATCTTTATACCCATCAGTAGAAATAGCACCAGCATGCATTATGATGTACAGATTTATGTTTGAACATCTGGATTTTAATGAAATGAATACTAACATTCTACGAGATGTATTCCACCTGATAGCATATAATTTATATTACACATTTGAAGAGAATTATTATAAGCAAAAGAAAGGAATACCGATAGGAGGTCCTATGGCAGGGGTAATGGCAGAATTGGTTGTCAGACATAAAGAGGCCCAAGTAATGGACAAGTTTAATGATGATATCAGGCTATACGTACGGTATGTAGATGATATATGTATTATATGGAGGAATAAGCATATGAACACTGAGATCATGTGGGCATTAACTGATGAGAGCTTAGGTCTCTCCTTGAAATCAGAACAGTTTGAGGAAAACATGTTTCATTACTTGGATGTGCAAGTAACTATAAAAGATGGGAAGTATTACATGTATATATATAAAAAACCAACATATACTCCAGTCATTATACCAGCCTGGTTCCAAGATGCTATGAAGTATAAAATGGCACCGTTTAGAGCCTTGTTCTGTAGGATACACACACACACACTGTATGAAACAAGAAGACAAAGATAATGAATACCAATATATAATTGCACAAGAGAAAAAATATGGATATAAGTTTAGGACAATGAAAGCGGTACACAATGAAGTTATTAAAGCAATGGCCAATAATACTATAATAACGACAGCACAGAATAAAAATCAGCCATACCAAAACCAACAGCCATATCCTATCATGTATGATTCGCTAGTATACAAAACCATAAAAAAATAGCCAAAGACAATCCATACAAACTAGTATATAAGAGAAAAAATAATATATTTGCAGCTATAAGAAATAATAAAGATCCAGTGAACAATGTGAGAAGGGCAGGAATATCTGTAGTCCCACTGTATAACAGCTCTCTACAAAACATGAAGAATACATAGGTAGGACCAAAAGATGCTTAAACACATGAATAACAGAACACAAAACGGGCATAAAAACAGGTAAGCTAAATACTGCCCTGGCCGTTAAAGCATATGAAGAGGATGTTGTTATAGATTGGGAAAGTACCAAAATAATAAGGAATATCTCGATGCAACATAGGTGGCAGCACAGCCGAGGCTTTGGAGGTAGAAAAAAGAAAGGTAAACATGAATGTAATTAATAACAACGATCCCAAAATCCTCCCAATGTCATGGCGATGGTGCACAAAATCTAATATGTAAATAATATCGTATGAACACAAAAAAACTATATATATACGACAAAAACTTTTTGCTGCCATTTTATGTAAAAACATTGTACAGAAGAGTTGTTTATATGAATATTTTAACTATTTCAATAACCAATAAGAATATAAAAAACTTTTAAAAACGAAAACAATGCTAAATTTTTGAAAAACTGTGCGTTCTAAAAGAAGTATAATGTTCTAAAGTGGTCGTTAAAAAAGAATATGTTTAAAGATTACTGATGAGGGTCTCAAAGTAAGACCAAAAACGTTTTAAAATAAAAAAATAGTTCCTGTTAAAGAGCTGTAAGTATAGTAAAATAGTTTAAGTGAATTTATAGATTAATGTGAATTAATCCACCAAATCATACTCTCTCTTTAACAACCATTTTTAGAGCCCATCACAGGCTGGCCAATATTGATGTAGGATCAACAGAAAAGCTGAAGAATGGATAATAAATTGATAGTAAATAATGCAGAAGTATTATTTTTACAAATTATTTAATTCATTAATTATTGTGTTTAAAATCCATTGACTTTTGAGTCCAATTTTAATGTTGATTTAATTAGCATATCACAATAGTATCAGATCAGTACAAGGATTTAAATGAAGGCATTTTGATTGATACCAAAAATGTCCCAACTTGGAAATCTTGACTGTAGGTAAAGTCCATGTTAAATTGAGGTCATAGGAAGTCTAGGCACACTTTGGTCACGAGGGATGAAATGGTGTGAGAGCCTTTGCAAAACAGACAGCCAAACATTGCATTATATATACAGTCAAAGCCCGAAAAGATGCCTCCCATTAATCTGCCACGCTTGCTGACCGTCAACAAATCTGGCAAAATGGATCTTCCCTATGTTAATGAAATAGGCAAACCCCGATAAGATGCCATCCATCATTAAAAATGTCTGAACAAATATTCATTTTGGTATTGTATTTGTCCTCGTTAATCCGCCAGGGGCATGTAAGGTGACTTACATCTCAAAGTTCATCAGTACTGTATATACAGTATTAAAAGCTCTCTGAATTTATTTGTAACCAGCAGGTGGGAGAGATGGAATTAACAGTTAATCATGTCTCTCTCTAAGCCTGTCCACAGCTAGTTGTAAAAAATTTAAGATAGTAAGAACCAAATCGTTTCCATTGTTTATTGCGTACTGAGCAAATAAAGAATCAGAACTCAGAGTATCAGAACAGCAGATAGACATGGTTTCTATATAGTACATACATATATGGTTCCTATACAGTACTGCAAAGTATACAGCTTTTTAGAAATGTTAAGTTTGAATACTAAATATAAATGTACTGTATCTTATTAATTTAATAAATTCACTTAAAATGTAATAATACTGCTTATACTCAGATACTTAAGAAAAAGAAATAACCAGCACTAATAGCAGCTGAGATATTCAATCCAGTTGAGACAATGTAAATCTTATCTATATGTATCTATTGTATAAAAACAGAATTAAGTGTATTGTATATGATGTATAATTAAGCATACACTAGCACAATACCCAAATACTTTGCGATAGATCTAACTAGATCAGAAATACAGATCTGTATTTTCAGGTTTATTATTTACTCTTGTACATCATCATATGTGGTTATAATATATATATATACACATATATATGTATATATAATATGTTAATAACAATTTACTTTATAAATTTAAAATAACAGACTTGATTTATAAAGTTCATATTCCATTTACCTCTTTGACAATAGCCATAAAATCGTTGATTTTATTAAAATGAAACCATGCATGAAAGTTAATCATTATAAACGGTAAATCTGTATCTTTCTCAGAAATATTCATCCTGTATTAACAGGATGAATAATGTAATCGAAATAATCTAAATTGAGATTATTTTTTACTTCGAATTCGGAGCTACTGTAGTCCGCCATATTGTTTTGCTAGATAATCTGTGGAATAAATTCTTAACCCGCCCAAATCGGCCGGTAGTTTATCCTGGAGATTTGACATCATGCAATACAGCAAGCTAAATCTGCAGATTAAAGCCAGTTTTTTTCTGCAGAATAAGACTCGTGCAACTGGCCCTAAGAGTACTAATGCTTTTGGTTTTACGCCATCATCAGGTACTATAAACTCAAAGTTCGAATGAAAATTCAAATAATTGAAGGAATTAGTAACAATGTTGTTATGGTAACCACAATTTTTCTACAACATTAGCAATTACATAAGATAGATTTTACAAAAATTGGAAATTAACTAAATACATAAACATAATTAAAAATTAAAATTTTTAACAGAAAATTTTCTTGAACACGTTAAAACAAATTAGGTCAATTTAAAACACAGCCTAAATATTAAAATAGATATATAGTCTATAAAAGTTTTAAATATTTTCTTTATTAATTGCGTATCTCCACATGTGGAGTGGGTCCCATGCAAGTTTATTGTTAACTAGGTTTTCATGTTTACTTCTTTTTAAAATCTCTAAGGACTGTGACAATAGGTGCTGTGCCAGGTTTTACCGGTTTAATGACAGTTACCTCATCCCAAAGTACTGTAACGTCTTTATTATAAACTTCAACTGCTAGTGATGTGGATAAATTGGCATGCTTAAATGTCATGTTTATGCTCCAAAATTCTTTTTGAAAGATTTCTACTACTGACTTCCACATATGCAAGGGGGTCTTGCATGCTTTTATCTTTAATTGGAATCTTATAGACATCTTTTTTAGCCTGAGGTTCCAGGGGGTCTTTTTCATTCTTATGAGGTCAAATAATTTTGGAGCCCTTGTAGTTAAAGTTAAATTAGATTCTTTTGCCACTTTCTTAACAATCTGTAAATTATTGATGTTAAATGGTGCAGGCATAAAGCTAGTAGGGTTTTGCTGGGCCAGCTGGTTGGTTTGGTTCAGATGTGAGGTCTTCAATTTAGCTTTGACATTATTTAAAATTTGTTTAAGGAATGTTTTTGAGTACCCATGTTGTTTATTAATATTTTCTGTGTGTTATAGTTCTTGCGGTAAGTCATTTGGGTCAGAGCAGTATGTTAATGCTCTTCTGTAATAACTATGAAACGTTTTATTTTATAGCTTTTTTTTATAGCTTAGAAACGTTTACTTTTTATAGCTCAAAGGATCATTGGACCAGTTGGCTATTACTAGGGCCTGGTACATAGGTTTTCTGTAGACAGTGGTTTTTAGTTCTGACCCTTGTATCTCTATGTTCAAGTCCAAAAAATGTATTAGTTTACTACTCTGTTGGACTTTAAGTTTAAGACCGTAGTGGTCCAAGGTCAAGGTAGCTGGAAATTCATCTACTTTTTCTGGATTGTTCCAAACTATTAGGATGTCGTCAACATAACTGATGTAAAGGCTTATGGAAAGTTGGAAAAGGGGAAGGTATTGTTTTTCTATTTCCCTTAAGAGGATCTCCGCTAAAGGTCCGGCAGTTGGGCTGCCAATGGGCACTCTCCTTTCCTGCATGTAAATTCTATTTCTGAAAGAATAATATGAATTATAGCATATAAGATGTGCTACTTCCCTTAACAGTTGGCTGGTATCATGCTGTATTGGATTGTGTTCTAAAAGAAACCTATAGAAATATAAGCAAATTGGTTCTAGCTTTAGCAAAGGGTATAAAGTCTTAAAATTTAAGTAGTGTACAGATCATTAGGTGTTCGTTGGAAGTTCTTTAGTTTAGAAATGACTGATGAGGTGGCTAATGTTGAAGTATTTGTTTCACCTAATATTTGATTACATCATTTTGCCAATTTCTTTTCAAATTGAAATATTGGAGCAATGTTTTTTCCACTATAGATCTGGCCTCAATCAGGTCTTTATGTGTGGCCTTAATATAGGCAAAAAAGCCTAGGGGTTGCCGGTGCTTCTTGTCTAGGGTGGTACCATACCCCTGGGAAATTTTTTATTTTTCAGGATCCTATCCAATCTAGCATTTATTTTATCTGTAGGGTCGTCATGTATTTCCACAGCTTGAGAGCTTGCTATGTAATCTAAGAGGAATGAATCATAATCTTTTTCCATTATCACGATCTTTTTAGTCTTATCTTCAACATTAGCCACCTCCTCAGTCATTTCTAAATTAAAGAACTTCCAACGAACACCTAATGACCTGTACATACTTACAATTTTCATGCTTTATACCCTTTGCTAAAGCTAGAACTAATTTGCCTATATTTCTATAGGTTTCTTTTAGAACACAATCCAGTATGGCATGATACCAGCAAACACATCTTATATCATTCAAGTAGCACATCTTATATGCTATAGTTCATATTATTCTTTCAGAAATAGAATTTACACACAGGAAAGGGGAGTACCAATTGGCAGCCAAATTGCCGTACCTTTAGCGGAGATCCTCTTAAGGGAAATTGAAAAACAATACCTTCCCCTTTTCCAACCTTCCATAAGCCTTTACATCAGATATGTTGACAACATCCTAATAGTTTGGAACAATCCAGAAAAAGTAGATGAATTTCCAGCAACCTTGACCTTGGACCACTATGGTCTTAAACTTAAAAAAGACCAACAGAGTAGTAAACTAATACATTTTTTGGACTTGAACATAGAGATACAAGGGTCAGAACTAAAAACCACCGTCTACAGAAAACCTATGTACCAGGCCCTAGTCATAGCCAACTGATCCAATGACTCTTTGAGCTATAAAAAGGCGGCGTTTCGTAGTTACTACAGAAGAACATTAACATACTGCTCTGATCCAAATGATTTACCGCAAGAACTATAACACACAGAAAATATTGGTAAACAACATGGGTACTCAAAAACATTCCTTAAACAAATTTTAAATAATGTCAAAGCTAAATTGGAGACCTCACATCTGAACCAAACCAACCAGCTGGCCCAGCAAAACCCTACTAGCTTTATACCTGTACCATTTAACATCAAAAATTTACAGATTGTTAAGAAAGTGGCAAAAGAATCTAATTTAACTTTAACTACAAGGGCTCCAAAATTATTTGACCTCATAAGAAATGAAAAAGACCCCCTGGAACCTCAGGCTAAAAAAGATGTCTATAAGATTCCAATTAAAGATAAAAGCATGCAAGACCCCCTTGCATATGTGGAAGTCAGTAGTAGAAATCTTTCAAAAAGTATTTTGGAGCATAAACATGACATTAAGCATGCCAATTTATCCACATCACTAGCAGTTGAAGTTCATAATAAAGACATTACAGTACTTTGGGATGAGGCAACTGTCATTAAACCGGTAAAACCTGGCACAGCACCTATTGTCACAGAGTCATTAGAGATTTTAAAAAGAAGCAAACATGAAAACCTAGTTAATGATAAACTCGCATCAGACCCACCCCACACGTGGAGGTATGCAATTAATAAAGAAAATATTTAAAACTTTTATAGACTATATATCTATTTTAATATTTAGGCTGTGTTTTAAATCATCCTAATTTGTTTTAACATGTTCAAGAAAATTTTCTGTTAAAAATTTTAATTTTTAATTATGTTTATGTATTTAGTTAACCATTTCTGTACATTTCTACAAAATCAATATTTTATACGTTTCTATTCTTCGTACAAAAAAAAGAATGCTGATTTCAGAGATCGATACTTGTCGCTCAGTAGAATTACCGGCTATGCTGCCAAAATTTCATTTTTTTTTAACTTTTCAGAAGCTGTTAAGTAATTTTATACGACCGCAATACTAAACTAACCAGTAAATATTTTTATATAAAGGTAGAAGAAAAATATTGTCGATCATTACATCTTCACACTTATCCATTTCTTGCTAGAAATCAATATAATTACGACTTAGAGCCGTCACGAAGTCAACTAGGAAGTAAGAATTATTACCTGGCTTTCCGTGACAGAAAGATGTATTATATAATTTTATTAATATTATGGTCTTTTAGTGATATTATTGGTTAACTTCTCACGCTACAAACATCATTCGCAAGCAAAGAATAATGAGAAAAGTGATGGATGATGATGCAGTTATTTGTTCGGATCGGAATTATTTTAATGGAAGTGCATTAAGATACGATATAACTTCGCGTGTTCTAGAATCGATTTTTAAGGATGTATTAATAAATTCGGTATCATATTCTTGGATTAGAAAGTTTGTATATATTAACATTCTTTCTTCCTGCCACAAGAATATTTGTGATTCGCATCTTCACGGTGCAAATAATTTGCATTTATTATGACTTGCGTATTCCTACGTCACACGAACTTTATTATCAAATTTTATTTTTCATATTTTTTTTATTAAAAGAAACCGGCAGAAACGAAATTTCTTTCTAAACAACATCGGAGTCGCTTTTTTAATCACCATAATTAAGTTAGAATTAAACGTAATTATTTAAGCAATTTTTCCTTTACTGATTAAAAATAAAATAAAAAATAAATAATTAATTAATGAATATAAAATAATTTTCTCATTTTCAAAGCGATTTTTTTTTAAAAAGAGAGAGAGAGAATTAAGTTTGCTTGTTTTTTTTCCTTTTTTCGAGTTAAAAAATAAGAAAATTAAGAAGTAAGCGAAGGAAAATTTCGTTATAAACGATAAAAAAAAAATTTAGAGAGTAAGCACGAAAATATTAACATAAATGTTAATATTTATAATTCGTTTATTTAAATTTTTATTTTTCTTAAATTAACAAAAAACGCAGACATTTATTAAATAAATGCGTAGTTTTGCAGAAAACAAGCTGAAATATAAAAACAAAAAATATGTTTTATGTCTGCCATTTTAGAATGATTAATGTGTTACCGGATTTTAAAAGTTGTATCAACTTTAATAACGTAACTTCTCAACAGAAGTTCTCTAAAAAAATCTATTAATTGGTTAAAAAATTATTACTGAAACCAACGATCTAAGTATATACTGGATAGATTGCTCAATTCTAGCAAAAACAGCGATGCCATCACGCTACATTGGTTTACCCCACCAGCAACGTCGTAAAATCAAGGATATAGCAAATTGACTTTATTTTGTGGCCACACGTATCCCATTTATATTAGTAAGTATGATGACTAGATCCAAAAAAATTAATAAAAAGGGTATAGTACCCCAATATGCATTATTATACCACGTAATCCCACCAATTCGGTGTCTCTAGCCAGTGCCATCTTAACGCATGGGCACTTGCCCGGGAGCCCCACGAGCATAGGAGCCCCAAGCTAATCTGTGTATGCACCATTTACTTTTTATTCCTGAGTTGTTGTCGTATGAGCCCCAGCACACTGGTTTTCCCAGGAGCCCATACGACAACTACTCAGAGGAATCCCAGATCCAAATAATTAAAAAAAAGGGAATCACAGTATGATCAAATCCAAATAATTAATAAAAAGAGTGTACTACCCTAATATGCACTATTATACCACGTAATCTACCACTTCGGTGTCTGTAGTTAGTATCGTCTTAACATATGGGCCCGATGTGTACTTGTCCGCATTATGGGCAGATTAGAATGGGGCCCACGAGCATACCATGCTAATCTGTGTATGTATATAATTTACTTTTTATTCCTGTGAGTAGTTGTCGTAATGGCACCACTGGTTTTCCCAGGGGCCCATAAAGCTGTTAAGACGGTCCTGTCTCTAGCAACGTACCATTAACAGCAGTCTATCCAGTATATATTTTTATATCGTTGATGAAAACACATAACAAACTTGCATCTCAGTGACATGATGAGTTAAAATGATAAAAATTGGCGATTTACCGAAATATGTAGTTTCAATAGCTCGTATTATATAAAGGAAACAAACAAGGAGAATCACTATCGAGATTTTTATAAATAAATGTCATAATTCTGTTATATTTTTAGATAATGATGTTTAGAATCCCATAAATAACAAAATTACTAAGTTCAAAACAAGTTTTGCTTGTTATCTGTGATCAGAAAACCATTGTAATCTTATATTATATAATAAATAATGCTCTTCTTTCGATTTATGTTGAATAAAGAGCATATGTTTAAAAAAATAAAAAGTATCGCTAATCAGGTTAAAATTATTGTTAATGTCAAGATAACCAATTACGTTTAAATATGTATTTAACAATTTTCGCTTAATTATGTTTAAAAAATGTTAAATTTAATGAATTATTCAGTTTGCTTTCTCTTATTTAAAAACAAAAAAAAAAAAATTATATTCTACTTCCTTTCATCAATATTGGGGCAAAATAATTAGATTTGTATAACTAAAAAGAAAAGTTTAAAATACTTTAGTAATTTATGTAGTTTATAATGACCGTAGAAGACAAATGAATACAAAAATAATCTAAGTTTAATCACTTACTTGGCTTTCTAATAAACGAAACAACAAAAACGTTATTTAGACATGAGTATTTTAATGAGTTCCATTTGATAGTATTTTTTTTTTCCTTACTGAAGCTATATATATATATTTGTTTTTTATTTCTTAAGAAAATTGCAAAATATCATAAAAAAAACCCCCAGGTTAGCCATTGAAAAAGTACTTTTTTGGCATAATTTTTAAATGTCACAAACTGTAAAAGCAAAAAGTAAAAGGGAAGAAAATTGAAGTTTATAGTTTATGACAAGTTCCTGTCGACAATATACTTTTATATATATATATATAACCTGTATTCTCTGATCAAATGGTTGATATATGAAAAGCATCTTTTTTTCTCTGGATCTTATATTATTTTGTTTAAATTTATTAGGATAAAGTGGAATATAATAATAAATATTGGTAGTGAGCAATCCATAAATTTTAGGTATTTTTTGACTTCTGACTGTTTGACTTAGGACAGCAGGGTTTGAAATTCTTAGGATAATTAGGAAATTATTAGGATAAAGTGGAATATAATAATAAATATCGGTAGTGAGCAATCCATAAATTTTAGGTATTTTTTGACTTCTGACTGTTTGACTTAGGACAGCAGGGTTTGAAATTCTTGGAACTGAACTCTGTAAGTCAAGGATTATTTGTATATGACACCTGCAAACTGCATGACATCTCAGTCTGATATCCAATTTGTACAACAACAAAAAAAAACACTATCTGAAATCCTACAGTATTATTATTGTTTGCTTGGTATAGTTATACAGAACATATTGCACCAGCAAGATTGTTTATGGTAATGAACTATGTAGTACATTCCTTTATGTATACATATTATCTATGAGAGCAATGCGTATCTACATCCCACGTACAATTGCCATGATGATCACTTCTTCGTAAATTCTCCAAATGATTGCAGGAAGTATCTTTAGTTATTTTGCCTATCAGGTTCGTCTTCGAGGCCATTTCTGCCAGATATCTGTAGACACAGCTAAACTGGCAGTTTTGATGTATCTCTCTTATTTAAATTAAAGAAATAAAAAATTGGACAACGTGTTTTGTTTGATTTTTAGGTGGTCTTCTTTCAAAGTTTCAAATTGATTTAAGTATAGAATCTGATACGGTCGAGAAAAGCTGATACACGTTTCTCAAACGTGAAGGCTAGTTAAAAGGAAATGACTTTCGTGAAGTGAAAGAATAATTTCTAATTTTTATTTCTTTGAATATTTGTTCACCGGCTTTTGAATTCGTAATTTATGTTAGTTTATTCTAATTAATAAGCACCATAAAACTAGGGATATTGATTTTACAAGGCCGGATTTATGCGAAATCTAAACAAGCTACAACTTGCTTCCCTAAAAAGATATTAAATTAACATTTTAGAAGGTTTCTTAAATGTTATAACTTAGGAGCACAATATACCCTGAATATCTAAAAGAAGATAAATTTCTTTCTTAAATGGATTGATACTGAATGAAATTAGTTATTGGTTTCGCTATTATATGTCTGCCTGCATGTAGCAACGTTAATAAAAATCCTGTAGAATAAATCTATCTTTCATTTTAAATAAAAAAAAAATCCTGCTTTTATTATGGTCATTTATAAAATCAATGACTTAAAAGACTTCATAATATAGACATTTATCTATATATTTTAGTAACATAAAATATTTTAATGAAATTAGCAATATTTCATGAACTTTAATATATTTTAAGGCTTATATAATGGATTGAAAATTAACTTTTAAATCTTTAGTAAATTTAAATGGAATTTAATATGCCATACTATAATTAAACAAGTATTATCGTGTGCAAATTCTAATCGCTTTAATTCACTTCACAAGCGCAATTTTCTAAAATTATCCTTAAGGATATATGAGACAAACATATTATTTTATCAGATTTATATGCTGATAAGTTAGTAAATATAGTAATACAGTTTTATATTTAGTAATGTTTATATAAAATGTAATTTTCTTTTAAAATTTTGCAATAAATTCAATGATATAATGCTAAAAGTTACTTACAAAATAATATAAGAAAACAAAATTGCTTATCGTAAAAGAATACGTTTAATTAATTCTGTTGTCAATATCACTCCACTGTCTATTAACAGTTTCCAATTTGATATATATACGATATTTAAAAATAACATATCGTTCAGTGGTGTGGTTAATAGTTTTTGCAATATTTTATTGAAAAATAATTTTTTAACGTTCATTTTAATAAATAATAACGTATACACGAATTTGATAAAAAATTTTGCAATTTTATTCCGTTATCTGCAAATGTTTTATATTGGTAACTGTAAAACTATCAAAATGTGATAAATCTATTTGTGTCAATTATGATTAGTATTAGTAAATCTTTCAGGATGTATTTGTTTAATATTAGATTACTATCTATTGCTCCACTCTCGATTTACTATTGCTTTTTTTTTTTCTTATTTCAATTTATAAATGTGGAATTATTGATTTTTGCAGTATATTTTCTGTGGACTGGCTAACAGCACAAAATATTTGTCGTGATCTAAAGTAGCGGTCTCCAAAGTGTGGTACGCGTATCCCAGGGGGTACGCGAGACGATACCTGGGGTACAGTGAAAACATTTTTTATATATTGTTTGTAAATTCTACAAGCTGCTAGATCACTGAGTATTAAAACTAAATATCGAAATAAATTAAACTTGGAACCAGAATTTCATATCGCAGTGTCAGATAACATCAAACCAGCATTTTCAGAAATTATTAAACAAATGCAAGCCCATTCTTCTCATTAAATTTTAATAAGAAAAATAAATAAGCATCTATGTTCATAATAAAAATAATGTTCAATTATAGCTTTTTTGGATATTACATAAGGCCTTATTTCCTCTTTAAAACACCAATTACAATAGATATCTGCTCAATCAGTTGGGGTACGCGCCATTTATTTTTTC
>AYEL01086973.1:0-38486 GCA_000484575.1 Olivierus martensii
TATATATATGAAAAATAGGTGTTAAAACAGATAACAAGAAAAAATGGAAACTAAAATGTGATGTAGAATGAAAATGTCTGGGTAAAAAGGCAAAAAGGCCTGAAGTATTAAAATCATTACCAATAAGGATCTCTAGATCTGAATTAGAAAAGATGTAGGGAGCGTTCCGTTGTAAAATTCAGACTCAACTAAAATGTGTTTGATCGTAGGGGAAGAATGAAAACGATCACAAAGAGATTGGTCTTTATCCATCAGCAGATAATTATGAGTGAGCCGGCTGTGCCTTAATACGAAGTCTTGCCGAGACGATCACCTCTGCGATGCCAGTAATCCCACTGCTCGATTAACAGTTTAATCCCCTAAAGCTTGTTATTAATTTGTTTATCCCACATATTCTGTCATGAGAGCAATAACTTCTACCTAATAACGGGCTTTAAATCCATGAAAGTTACTGAAAAGGAATGAAAGTTGTTCAGGATGGCCGACTTAGCAGCAACGTCGGCATGTTCATTCCCTTTAATTCCAACATGTTCTGGAACCCAACAGAACTTCATTGTATATCCCGGGATGACAAACAGGACAGAAGCATGAGAACAGTTGAAACAAGTGGATGAGGGGAGAACTTTCACGAGATAAGTGCTTGCAATGTACTCAGCGAATCGGAATAGATCATACTTCAACAAGCCTTTCGTCTTGATATGTTTCAATGCTAGATAGATAGCATAAATCTCTGCAGTGAACACGAATGCCAGTGGGGATATTTGCTCAGATATAACCTCATTAGCGCAAATAAAAGCAGAACCCATATGGCTAAAATTCCAAGATTAAAATATAAATAGTTTTCTAATATTGGAAATTTTGAATTTAATCAACTTTCTATAGTATGAGAATAAACTAAAGAATATTATCTAAACATAAAGGAAAAATTATCTGTTTATCAAAAGAATCAGTTTTAAGAATTTTTTTGCCTTAACGAAAATGAGTTTTATTATTCTATTCTTGACATCCATAACTTCATTAGTATTTATTTAATGTAGTTTATAAATTTATAATGTTTAACAAAGATTAGAATTAGGTATGAACGTAAAATAAATTTAATTAATCTAGACGTATAAAATGAATCACCAATGCGATATTTCTAATTTTACACGTGTTACGTCACCTAAAGGTAGAAAGCTAGTTCAAAATTCAGACTATGTCACCTATATTCAAAGATTAATAACTTTAAAATTGATGACAATAGATTTAATTCAACTCCGATAATTTTTCAATTATAAAAATGAGAACAGTTTTAATTGCAATTTTTCTAAAATATAAAAATATTATCAAAATGAATTAATTAGAAGAAAATATTATTTTCTAACTTTTATATTATACTTGTAAATAATTATTCGATTTTATTTCAAATTTTGATAGGAAAAATAAATTTAATATTCTGTATCGATTTTTTCGAACTTATACAGTACAAGTTCCATCATAAGGTTAAATATTCCTATGTAATAAAGTGGAATTTCGAATTTTAAGAATTTTTAAAGGATAAATTATGCTGTGAACGTCGTTATTTATTTTATAAAGAATATACGTAAAAGTTACAAATTTAAACAAATTTTCAGTTTAAAAAGAAAATAAATTTAAAATATTTTAATATATATATTTTATTAAGATAAATTTTCGTGTAAATATTTATTTTGTCTACTTTGGAGATAATTTTGAAATTTTCCAAAAAAAAAAAATCAGCATCGTTTGAAAGTTAAAATTTGTTCAAGAGAAATTGGCAAATTACACGAAGTAAAAGCAAAAAAATTGAAGATCTAGTTAAAAAAAATTTACAAGTTTTTCATATGCCATTAATCAGAGATCAAATATATGATTATTATTTTTATATTGCAAAATTTGTAACCTTCATTATACGAGAGAAGACTCAAAATGGCAATAAATAATGATAAAGAAAAAAATATATATCAGCGATCCATTAACTTCAAACGATCGATGTTAAAATTAGGAATATGTCTTGCTTCTTTTTTTTTTTTATTTCTTAGAGGAGCACATACAACAAAAAAGTAAAAGTTTTCTCTTTCGATCTCATGTCGGCAATCAAGTTGAAATATAAATTAGTTATCATCTAAATTACCTTTGCCATTAACGCAAGAAAAATAATTATAATGTTATATTATTAAATGAGAAGCTTATAATTAAATTATTTAAAAATAACTTTATACATAAAAAGAAATAAATATTGAAAAAGAAACGAAAGATGTACTGTATATGAAACAGATTGATGCAAATAAAGTAAAAAATGAAGTAGAAATGAAAAATGTACTCGCATGTATATGAAATAGATTGATGAAAGTAATATAAAGAAGTAAAAAATTGAAATAGAAATATAAAAATATATAGTGTATATATGTATATACGAGAAATAGATTAATAAAAGTAATATAGATGTAAAGGATTATAAAAAAAGAAATTGAAATCTTTCATATAGCAATGTACATGAAATAGAAAAGTGATTGAAATATATTAATTAGAAGTGCTCCAGAAATAGAGGAACAGAAATTGTAACTTAAACATGAATTTTAAAGATGTAAGCGAAATAGAAAAGTGAAAGAGATGCGACATAAAACATTGAAAGGGATTGAAATAAAAATGTAAAATATATACAGTATATACTCTATATATTTTACACGTACTGTATTTTAGATATACTATATATATGTGTATGTGTGTGTGTGTGTGTGTGTGAAATAGATTAATAAAAGTAATATAGATGCAAAGGATTATAAAAGAGAAATTGAAATCTTTCTTAAAGAAGTGTACGTGAAATAGAAAACTGATTGAAATATATTAATTAGAAGTGCTCCAGAAATAGATGAACAGAAATTGTAACTTATAGATAATTGAAATTACATGAAACTGAAATATAATAAAAGTCAATTCAATTTTTAGAGATGTAAGCGAAATAGAAAAGTGAAAGGGATGAGGCATAAAACATATGATTAATGATATTTAAACGAAAAAAATATTAGAAATTGAGAAGCAATTAAAAAATTATAAACAAATAGAAACTCATCTTTAAAACTGTAATAATAATAATCGATAATATAATATTTCTAACTTAGATGCAAGTGTTTTATTTGTGTAAACTTTAATCATCTTAATAAATAATTTATAAACTAGCACTAAAATTCACTGTTTACGTTAATAGTATCTGATGCTGTTCGAGAACGAATTCGGTTTGCCGAAAAACAAATTTTCTACCGATAAAGCAAACGAAAAGATTTTAAATAGAAATTCTTATTTTGCTACTTTTTTTGTTAAATATTATAAATGAAAATTATTTCTTTTAGTTTTGATTAGTGATCATTTGGAAGAGGTGGAAACAGCAAATGTGCATTTTAGGTTTTAGTAATATTTCATGAACTTATTTAAAAGCTCATATTTTCGAATTTACCCAACAAAACTTGAATATTTTATGTTCGGAATTCTAACTCAAAATATTGCATGAATTTTTTATAACAAGAAAGTTTACATATAAATGGGACCTTTTATATATAAATAAAAAAACAAGCTTAAGCTAGAAACCTGTTTGATTCATCTAAACGTTAATTTTAATAATATAATTAATTTAACCGAATTTTCACTACAAATGAAGATAAATTATATTAGAAATTCAATATAATATAAATATATAACTTATTCATTTTAATATTTTTTCATGCGAATATCTTTAATTCAACTGGTTTAATTAATTAAAAAAGCGTGCAGCAATTGCAAATTGATTAATGAATATTTAACAAAAAAATTAAGATTTAAGTAAAAATTAATCATTAAATAAATTTTAATATTTTAATAAGTTTAAATCTTTATGATTAAGTTTTAAAATTAATTTTAAAGCATTAAAATCTAAATTTTATTTCTTTAATGATTACTAGGATTCGTATTTTGCAACTTCTGCTTCTATAACAACTTTTTTTAATTATTTTACATTGCACGAATATTGCGAAAATTATCGATCTGCGGGAATTTTTACTAATTTTTTTTCCCCCTGTATAATTATTCTTAAAAATTGTTACCAAGCATACAAAATACTAACCTTTCGATGCACACGCTAACAAGTGTCATGACTGATGCATAAAGAGCAAACACTTCAGTAAAACGGAGCACTTTACACAAAGGCAGACCCAACCTCCATCCGTGATTTTCGATAAATTGTATAATGTCAGGTATACATACTACCATATTAATAAAATCACTCACGGCTAGATTCATGAGTAGTAAATTAGTGACGGATCTCCTCATACGTTTATCGCTAAGGATAGCGTAAATGACTAGGAGATTACCGACTATCCCAACGGAACCGATGACGAAGAAGAGAAAAGAAAGACACACAATAGCAGAATACGAGGCTACGTGTATTTTTTCGTTAATATCGACATTAGCTTCGATAGTCTGATTGATGTCGGTGAAATTCGTAAAGTTATAAGACCACTGTTGAACGTCAACGGACATGATCGAACTCCGTGATGCACAGCCAAGGTGGTAGTAGAACCGTTTATAAAGTAAAAGTTAAACTCGTAGTATGACATCTAGCGACCGATAGTGGAAATAAAGTCACCTTTGGGCTACTTTCCGATAAAATTCACTATTATTGTTTTTTTTCTACTTTTGAAGAAAAGAATAAAAAAAAAATCAATTTTCTAGAAATTAGTTTTGCCGAAAGTACATCATCGAAAAATAACAGGTAACTTGTAATTTTTTACTTAAAGTAACGAGTGTCTTAATGAAATTTTTATATAAAATGTATATTATGTGCTATTTAATCATCAAAGGTATGAGAGTTTAGTTGTTTATTATTCGTAAAAAATAATAATACGATTTTTTAACTGATTCATAGCTGATATAAATGTATATAACATTCCAAAGATAACCCTCCTAGGAGAGATGGGTCCAGCCAAGACATTGGCTCGGGGCCCATGAGGCCTAAGGAGGCCCATGGCTGTTAGACTCTTTCCTTATTTTGTATTTTAATGATAATTATAACGTAACAATAATCTTTAAGTTACGATAGCATACGTTAGAACAATTATTAATGATGTAACAATATCTATTTATAGTTTTTATAAATACTTTACTTTTTAATACGAAAAGAAATCATGTATGTACAAAGTATATACATGATTTCTTTTCGTAATTTTTTTGTAATATACTTTTTAAAAATTACGTGTTTCTGTTTAGTATTAGTGAGTTACTAATCAATACTCCTACATAATTCTACAAAATGCATATACATAATACAAAATATACAAGTTTCTCACGCGTATGTAAGGGGGCCTCAAATTATAATCTTGTCCCGGTTAGAAAAAAAAAACTCTCTCGGAGGCCCTGCCGAAATTTGTGTATTTTTGTTTCATATAAAAGTAAATTTTCAGTTTTCTTTATACTTTTAAACTACACACTTTTCTTAGCTTAATAATAAAAACCAAAGTGTTTTAATTTTGTAAAGTACTTTCAGCATATTATGCAAAACATACTTTACAAAATTAATAAGATTATTTTCTAAAAGTAGATTAAAAATCAGTAAAAATACAAAACAGATCTCTTGCTACTGATACACCATTTAAGAAATTTTTAAATTGCATAATTGATATTTAATTAATTCTATTAGAGAAAATTAAAAATGGTTAATTAGATTAATTCCTGATTAACTATTCGTTTTTTTTCCATTAAATAATTGAAAAATTAATAAGTAAAGTATTTATAAAAACTGTAAATAAATAACGTTACGTCATTAATAATGGTTATAACGAACGCTATCGTAACTTAACGATTATTATTACGTCATAATTGATTGTAAATATTGTTTCGCTTCAATTTCCGAAACGGTCAATAAAAAAATAGATATGTAACAATACTTGTGCTGTTACACACGTATTATTGCATAACAATCTATCGATAACTATAGTATAACAATTTAAATAATTTTTCGGAAAATAAAGTTTTGCTGAACTTCTACATTTCAAGATTTTAATTCAGTTGATTATTTGTGCATGAGATAACAAATTCAAATTTTTCGAAAAGTGCTCTAAGCAACTGAAAGCATATACAATGATTTAATCAAAAAATTACATTCATAGCATGCCATATTTTTTCGATTGTATGTTCTTTAAATTTAAAGAACATACAATCGAATTTTCGCAATATTCACGCATTCTCAAAAAATATATAGTGAATAGCCCAATTATTTAAGTTGAGCCATCAGAAAGAACTGTACTATCTATGGAGAATGCAGCATTTATCGTTTAGGAGATTACTCGACACAAACAACAAACATACAAACAAATAAATAAGTAAACATACAATCAAAAACATAAAAGTTTATGGCATGCAATGCATGTAAATATTTTATTAAATCATTTTATACGGTTTCAGTTTTATTAAAGTTTACAGATCTTTCTGCAAAATTTCAAATTTGTCGTCTCATGTTTAAATAATGTAACTAAATTAAAATTTTCGAACGAAGAAACCCCAGCAAAAAAAAAAAAAAAAAAAAAAAAAAAAAAAAAAAAAAAAAAAAAAAAAAAAAAAAAACTTTTTCTCGAAAAGTGGGATTTTTGTGTTGTGTACGAGATTTAAAAATCATTAGATTGATTAAAAAAATAAAAAATAAACTAACAAAGAATGAAAAATTCACTCTGGTTTCAATATTTTTATTATGCATTAAATTGCATTTTATTATAGGTAAATAAATAAAAATCATATTGCTCCACATAATTATATATAACGTCCTGTTTACACTGATTTAGTATTTTAGAAAAAAATAAAAAAAATGTTTAGGTCAATCTTTGTTATTCGATATATCCGAAGATAAATAACGTAACTGTCGTGCTGCAGATGGCAATTTATTGTTAAAAAAATAATATAATAATGAAAAATAAGCACGCAAAAGAGAAAATTTATTTAAATTTAAATATTCTGTGCGTAACTGTAACTATATTGTTATGTAATAACTGGCGACAGAATCAAAAATCAGTATTGATTCTATCGGAGGGCCAAAGTTCATTTATATCAATATGCCGATGATATAACCACTATAATTAAAGTAAAATTTGTAACGAATTATTTAATCAGATATATTTAAAGTTCTTATTTACTGTTATGCGTAATCTCCGTTCTCGATTCAACAATCGATGGTGACGTAACAATATCTTATAGTTACTTATGCAACAATTCGCGATGTTACAGCTAATGACAATTTTGGCAGATAAACTATAACTTCAAATAAAATTATGATTTTAATATGTAGTAAATTCTTCTTTTTCCTCTGCTATGGAGGTTATAGTTTAACCTTTTCCTCTGATCTGATGTAGTAAATTATCATTAATGACAATTTTTGCAGATAAGCTATAGCTTCAAATAAAATTATGATTTTAATATGTAGTAAATTCTTCTTCCTCTGCTATGGAGGTTATAGTTTAACCTTTTCCTCTGATCTGATGTAGTAAATTATCTGCGTATCTATAACATATATGGTGATCAGATGCGCAATGATGTTCTACACATTCCAATCGATTCTAACTGTTCTAAAATGGCAGAGAGCTGTAATTTTAAGTCGTTCTCGAAAGGCTGCTCAAACGAAGCAAATTGCATTCAAATGTTTATTCAAATCTGAAAACTGAAAACCAAGCGATACAATTACATAAAAATAAACACCGTTATTACATAGAAGTCGACTGTTCCGTGCGCATTAATACCGTCACAAAAGTTGGTAATACGCCGCTCCCATAGACTCAATACTGACTTCCGATGCTGTCGTCAAGTATAATTTAGTAAAGTTGATGCCAATTCATACAGGCGAAAAACATCGCATCGGAATATTTACTTTTTAAATAAATTCACTGAAATTCATATTGTCAAGAAAAGTTTTTGTTCGCATCACGGGTTAACCCATTGTTGCATAAGTAACTGTAAGATATTGTTACGTCACTATCGATTGTTGAATCGAGACGGGAGATTACGCATAACAATATATAAGCGACTTTAAATATAATTCGCTACAAATTTTACTTGAATTTTATAAATATAATAAAATTCGAATATAAATCTTAACGCCGAAAAAACATGACGATAATAATGCATAAATGCGCCATTTTTCTTTCAGTAGATTTAATTAAAAGCGAGAAAAAAATAACAACGAGTTAAAATATTAGTTTTAATTTCCTAGCAAAATTAATTAATTTTTTTTTAAATAAAAATAGCATTCTTATAGTTTAGACATTGTTTAATATTTTGATATTATTAGAAAAATACCAAAAAAAAAATTATAAGTAGTTTTACTTTAAGTAGAGAGAGTAATTTCACAATAAATAATCAAAATGATTTTTCTCAGCAAAGTTTTGATATTTATTTTTATTAAATTTATAAAATATGATGTTTGGAAGAAAATTCTTAATATTTTCACTTTTTTTATAGCAAATCTTAGAAGTGGATAATATAAGAATTTTTATTATATAAAATATATATATATATACCTTAAAGAATAGTAAACAGAACCGAAGAAAATATTCAATAACACAAGCACTAAAAATAATTCAGTTATTGACTTTTTGATGAGGAAGAATGTTTACTGTTTTGTTTCAAAAATAATGAGGATAAAGAAATTTGAAACTGCCAAAATATATATAAAATTTCTATTTTCGTGTGATAAATTTTCTGTTTACTCGAATAAATTAAAATTTATTTAATAAATTTAATAATTTTGGATCCATCTAGTTTAATAAGAAAATTAAAATTGCACTCTAAGTTACTCTAGTTGTAAATGAAGTAGCTTAATTTTATATTACCAAATGAACAATGAACAAAATGAAGATTTTATATTGAGTATGTAACTCAATATAAATAGATCGAAAAATGAATAAAATGAAGATTTTATATTGAGTATGTAACTCAATATAATTTTATTAATTTAAATTTAAAAATTTTGATGATAATTTTTAATGAATATTTGATAAAATATAAAAAAAAATTAAATATAAGCTCTCCTCTAGTTACGAACATAATTCGTACGCAAGTTTTGTTCGTAACTCAGAGAGTGCTGTTAGTTTGCCTCCAAAACTACTGAAATAACTGTATTTCACTTAAAAAGTTTCTTATTTCAGATTTTAATGAAAAATTCCGAATATAAAGCGAGGAATTTTTGGCGTAATCGTTGCCATCTTAAAATATTATCGTAATAATTTAATTAACTATGTAATTTTATATTATGTTAGTTGCTAGAGTATTTTTCTTTCATATTACTTAAAATTTTTGAAATTTGGTGAAATCTGAAAAACGAAATTTCACGTTCGTCAATACGAAATTCGTGACTAGACGACCGCCTATATTTATTTAATAAAATATTAAATAATATTAATATATATTAATAAATTTCATCAAATATTTAATTGATAAATTATTCAAATTTTTATTAATTTGCTGGCTGCCCTTTCTTTTATACTGTGTTATTTTTAATATGAAAAATATTTTTCTTTCATTTTATATAAGTAAATTTTATTTTTATTTCTTATGAAATAACAATATATAAATAAATTTAAGTTTTCTGATTAATTCTGAATATTTTTTTTCAGGTTATATAATTTTTTTTCATATTAATGTCTTTATAATAATATTTGTTTATCTTAGGAAATTGTTATAAAATTTTAAATCTTAAAAACAAATAAACTATAAATTCGTTTTACAATATAAGTAAAAATAAGTTCACTTTATCAATCACAGAAAATGAAAATATAAAAATTTTATTTATTGCAGTTCAAATATTAAGAAAATTAATTAAGTAAATATTTCTAGAAAGAATTAATCCACATGCTGTATAAACATGTCTATAATTTTGAATAATTAAATATGATAGTGTAAAAAATTTAGCATCAAGATCAACCTCAATGGCATAAAAGGTCTGAAAGAGTGAAATTGTGTAAACCAATCTCAAATTTTGGATTCCATCTCGTCCCGAAAGCCATAAAAATATATAGAGTAAATTTTGGGACTAATCTGAGTATGCGGTTCAGGCCAAATGGGCGTAATGACGTGATTTTTCTGTGAAATATATAAAAATTTCAAATGGTTCAAGTATTATTAGAGTGTTTACATCAGAAATTTGAATTTCCATAGTTTGTAGTTGTTGAAGTTATGCAAATGTTTAGATATTCAAACTTCTGATCTAAGATGGTTCCTATGTTGAAGTTCGTTCACCTGAATCACGATTTGCAAGTAGATAATTCAACAATTCTTCTAGGTAAAATGGCATTGTTTTATTCTTTTATATTATTTATAATGCTGTCTTTGTATTGGCATTGATTAATAATAAAATTATTCGAATTGTTTCATTGCACAAAATTTATTATTACTGTTTTTCATTCGTGAATGATGGCGAATATTTTAATAAAAATAGGAAGAAAGCACAAGTAAAATTTATAAAGATACTGTGTAATAAATATTGTTTAGTAATAGCGTGGCATATAAAATATATTTATTCTCTACCTGGCTTGCGAGTAATTTCTAATGAACTGATCCTGATGATATTAATCATCAAGATTTATTTATTGTTATTAGTTCATTTTGCTTTAATTTCAAGTGAAACAAACATTATGGGCTGTGACAAAGCGAAGCTAGTTATATCAGCTATTCTATATTATAAGCTACATCTCAGTGTAAATTAACAATAGTTACTTGTATATTGCATAATTGATCAATTGTCAAATTTATTAATGGCATATAGTAATCCTAAAACAATTTATAACATCTAATCAATTTTTAAATGGTTGTTTTGATATTTTATTTAGCGTATGACATTTATAAGGGTACAGAAATATTTTATAGTGCTACAAAAGTGTATGTTAAATGGTAAGATTAAGGTCTCTAAGCCATGAAAGGCTCCATTAGCCTTATTGATAGCATCCAAACCTCCATCAAAAGAGAAGAGAGGACAATCATTGCCGATGCGTGTCATGGTCTGTAGATCACCACACTGACAATTAGGGCTTGTAGCAAGATTCCATCTGTGCATTTGGTATGAATATCGCCCACGAAAAGTTCTAAATCGGTTGATATCAGTCCAAAGTGGACGAGATACACCGGTATGGTTGATAGAACAAATAGCCAAGGCAGTAATTTGGTCTTGTTCTATCAAATATAGAGCCCTCGTGAATAGGAATAGAAAATCATGAATAACCTAGATCTTCTTATTCGTAATGACGTCATAGACCCCCACCCATTAGACTCAAGATAAGAACCCCTTTCTGGAAAGTGGGCCAGAAACTTCTTGAGATCAACTTTGATGCTAAAGAAGCGTGGACAAACAGTTGGTTATTTTTGGTGAAAACTAATTAATGATTATCACACCTGATACATTATTTTGATGATAATATTTTCAGAGACGAACAATATCATGAAATTTATAAATAATAATAATAATAATAATAATAATAATAATTTAGATTTTCCTATCAGAAAACGATTTACACAATCTGGTAAATTTGGATATCTTCGTTCCATTGATTGATTCGTCTTTCCAACTTTTCTCAGTTTCATCGATTTCTGTGATACCAGACGAATCGGTAGGAAAATTTTTGAATTTTGTTTGACGCTTATTCTAATAAAAAATAAAAATAAATAAAAAAATTCGTGAAATTTTCATTTTAGACGGTTTTGATCCGAAAATTCTAATAATAAATTTTAACTTTTAGAATTTTAAAATTTTTGAATATTAGAATATTTTTTCCTACAGTTTTAATATTTATTACACATAACAAACTTCGATCATTAACGAATATTTTCCTTTGATAAAATTATCGATTTCTATTTTTTTTTTTTACAGTTTAATTTTCCAAATAAATAATCTGTCTTAATTTGTTACTCCTTATCTAATTTTCTGCTTTAGGTACAATTTTATTATAAGACAAATTAAATTTTATTTAACAACCTCATCGACCTTAAATTTTATTACTTTAAGTTTAGTAGCTATCAACCTAAAGTTTTATATTGTCTGAAGTTTTTATTAAAAAAAAAGAGAGCGAGAGAAAGATCGTTTATTAAATGCCTTTAATGTGAAGCTTAATATTTGTTTAACGATCGAAGAAACAGGAAAAATAAAAATAAAGAAAATAAATTTGAAAACTTTGTTGTAATTTTGATTCGTGTGCAAATTTTTATCATAATGTATTTTATTTAATCCAATTCAATTGATTTAGTTTAAGTACTATGTATTTAAAATTAATTTGTATCCAAAGGACAAGTAGTGAATCTAAATTACTTGTCCATACTTGAATACAAATGTCAGCATTAATTTAATGTGATTGAATTGATTTTACTGGACCATAAATAAAATTTATATTAATGCATTTGCTGCTGTGTTATTTTTATTATTGCTAAAGATGAATGCTAATAATCGTGATACTAATGTTTTTGCTACCGATATCGCTACATAAAATTAATTTTGATATTGATACTGAATTTGCTGCTGATGCTACTGTATTAAACGTACTATTATTGTTAGGTAAATACTATTAACTGAGCATGCTATTATTGCTACAAAATTTGTTACTATATAGCTTCATGAACATAGTATTATTGCTACTGAATTTAATACTAGAATTGTTACCTGAACATGCTATTTTTCTACTGATTTGTTATTGATACTGCTACTAAACATGCTATTATTGCTGCAGAATTTATTGCAATACTTTTACTTGAACATGCTATTATTACTACAGAATTTATTGCAACACTGAAATCTGAGCATGAAATCTGTTGCCTGAACATGTTATTATTTATATTGAATTTGATGGCCGCGTGGTGAAGCTGTGACTTACCACCCTGGAGGATCCGGGTTCAAATCCGGGTCCTACACCTCATGTTTTCCAGGATGGGTCCGGGCCCGTTCCATTGAACCCCATCCTTCAACCATCCGTTTGACTCCATCATGGGTGTTGGTCAGTCTATAATGGACTCTATAAATGGCCGCCGCTAGAAACAGAATATCTTGTGAGGATATGGCGGTTTAAACAAACTAACCTAACCTTATGCTGAATTTTTTGCTGATACTTCTACCTAAACATGCTATTATTGCTGCAGAATTTATTACAGTGCTGCTACCTCAGCATGCTATTATTGTTGCAGAGTTTGCTGAAGCAACTTGCTATTATTGCTATTGAATCTGCTGTTGCTTAATCGTATCTACGCTTGTACTGATACTCTTCCTGAACTTGGTGTTGCAATATCAATAATAACACCAAGTTCAGCAAGAGTATCAGTACAAGCGCAGATACGAGTATCGATAGCAATAATAGCAAATTAGCAATTTCAGCAAACTCTGTAGCATGCTCAGGTACTTTAGTACTCATTAGTACTTGGCACTGATACTGTTACCTAACTTCTATTCTGATACTGAAGTATTTTTGGATATTAAAAATGTTTTCTGGTATCTCTTTTATGGTTATCAGTATCGACATGAAAGTAGTTTAGATAATTTTTAAGATGAAGATAAACCTTATCATAATAGCGATAGACATGATAACTTTGTATGATTATGAATAACACAATTAAACGATTTTAAAGAGAAAATTTGATAAACAGTTTCTAAAGAAGTAAGAGTTTGCACATATCCTAAACGAAACGTTTTTAAACATGTATAAAACTGAAAAATTTGCATTCATTCATTAGATATACATAAATGAAATCGATATTTGACTGTGATTCTGTTTTATTGTTACAATTGATCAGTTAAAGGATCATCAAGCAAAATTTTCATTCATTCATTAGATATACATCAATGAGATCGATATTTGACTGTGATTCTGTTTTATTGTTACAATTGATCAGTTAAAGGATCATCAAAATATATCTTTCATTCAGCCAAATAAATACGGACTGACTTTTTAGGGAATTTATTTATTTTATGGGAATTTATTTTACCTAGAACGATCTATTAAATAATAAATCATTTTTGATGAACTGAAGTATAAATATTTTTTACTGTTATAATAAAAGTAAATCAGATATTTACAGATCAAGTTTAACAATATTGACTTCAAACAAACAAGTTTTATTAAATTTTAAAATTTGCCCAAGCGAAACAGTTTCGTATACAGTATTGTAAATATATAAAATCATTAAAATTTCATAAGATAAGACACTAATTCAGATATATATGATATTATTATTAAACAGATTAACAGTTGTTTCTGTTTATCAGATTTAATATCTCTGTTACTGGTTATGAAATCTTAATTTTGATAAATGTTTAAAAGCGTAGTAATCTAATGTATTAATGAGAAGGAATCTTATTATAAGTCCTTCTCTATTGATACTTCGCTAGAACAGTTCCAAGTAAACTGTCTAGAGAAACTCTACACGTTATCGATGCAATAAAGAAATACATATATGCAAAAAATCTACGTAAATTGAGGTAAAGAAAGCTAACGATAGAGCAATATAATTATAATGTAATGTTACAAAAAAAGAATGCAATAAATATTTAAATACAAATATCTAAGATTAAAATGTATTTATTGGATATAGTTCCAAATCCACAACTCATGAATCACGATTTTCTGACAAATTCTATTCTCAAGTTTATCTGAATACAAAATAATTTCATAAGCGATATCACGTATCAATCTGCAAAACATTTAATGCATTTATTGAGCATGTTTAGATCACTGTACCCAAAAATATATCCAGCTTTAGAACTGATGCTATGTAAGTTCATTTCTACTGAGCCTTTATGCTCATAATGGAACTGTGATCAAGTTTTGTACTTCGTATGAAAAATATTGATTCATTTTCTTTTTAGATATCATTAAGGGGAAATTCACTTGTTTGTTAACCGTCTCTAGTTTTGCATGTTTAAAAATATTCTTAAATTTTTTTTAATGTAACAAGTGTTGTATTTGAATCCTATATGTAAAAGCAGATGGAACTGATCTTTTTGCGAGCTCAGTTTCAGTTATCAAGTTTTATAATTTGCAAACTCAGTTTCGGAAAAAGTTCCAAAACATTCATATTAATTGAGCAAATCTTTAATATCGTTTTAGCATAATAAATCTGAATGTGAAAATGCGTGATTTTTTTATTAAATTAAATTTATTTTATAGCAGGGATGTTAAAAATTGCATTCATGACAGATTTTTTTGAAGTATTGAAATCTTCCCTTCAAGTAATCTTTCTGAAACTTCAGAATTATATTAAGTAAACTCGCCAGCTGAGGCGATTCGGCATTATTGGTTTTTTAAAATTCTTTAAAAGTTGCTCCCGCAAAGAACACAATAAAAATGAAATTTTTTTTTTTACACAATGGATTTTTATTAATTCTTACAATTTGACGTGCAAATCACAAGAATAAGAATGAAAAAAAAAATTAAATCAAATTTTGAAATTAATATAAAGTTATTTTTTTTACCTGTAGGCTAATAAGTTTTAGATTTTTAGTTAAAATTACAAAAGAATCGATTATAACGAAAAAATTGCTTGTAGGAAAAACAATTTATTATTATTATTACTTTTTTATTGTTCATTTGATTTATTGTTATTGAAAATATATAAAAGTGTTATTAACGAAAATAATAAACTGTAAATGGACTGTCGAAATTCTCCGCGACATAAAATGAAAAATCAGATTGACTGAGATTGATTGATCACGAAAATAATAAAACTGCTGACAGAAACTGATGGTAATCGTAACGACATAAAAAAGAATCGAGAAAAATTGATCGCAATAATTAATCAAATGACGTGATTAACATGAAGTATTACAGACAATAAATCAAAAAAATATTACAAAAAAAATAATAAATTTATTTGTGATATATATATTATAATTATATATTAATTATAATTTTATAAATATTAAAATACAGGCGAATTTCTTTAAATTTCAGCATTATAGTCTCAATTAATTTCAAAAACTCATTAACATTTAAATAATAATTTAAATAAATTACTCGATAAATACCATCATATATTTTATAATTATTATATAGTAATTTTAAAATAAGCTCGAAAAAAATTAAGAGTAATAAAAGGAAAATATTCCTATATTTTGAATGAAAACTATGTAAAATTTATATTGTTATAAAATTATAAAATACAAGTTTAGTGGATAAATGGAAATTACTACAAGCATTTATTCATAAAATGGCTCAAAATTACAATTGCTCTTTTTTAACGAAAATAGAGCGCTTCTTATGAATATAAACATGATGTGCAAATTCAATACGAATTTTTAAGTTATTTTTAAACCTATTTTTATGAAATATTTTTACGCATGTTAATGCTCTGTGATAGCATTAACAGTATATATGCTGCAGAAAAAGAAATGAACAGCACATGCTATTCTAAAAAATAACATGTGCTATTCATTTTTCACATCTGGCAATATTCTTATATAACAGTTATATTAAAATAATTTAAAAATATTAAATAAAATTATTAATTTATGTATAAGCTTACATAATTAATATAAAGTAAAACTTACGTTTTGTCCAACCATATCGATGGAATATTGAGAATATTGGTCGACGAAACAGATTGTTTTCTCCTTGAATTTATCGATCACTTCTTCTGGCCACCATTGAGTAAAGTTTCCAGCTTTATCGAATTTTCTACCTTATTCATACATAAAACAACAAATTAAAATTAATTCAGAAAAATTTATTTATTAAAGTACCGTTTATCGATATCATGTTTTGACGCATATGAATTAATTCGGGTCAGAATGATTAATTTAAATATGCATTAAAACGTATATTTTGAACAATAAAGAAAATATAGCGAATTGAAGCATATCTTTGATTAATTACACCATTAGAAAATAAATTATATTAAATTTATCGGTGATTGTATTCTTGAAATCTAAATCAATGGCTAATTA
Organism: Olivierus martensii; assembly: GCA_000484575.1. Classification (NCBI taxonomy): domain Eukaryota; kingdom Metazoa; phylum Arthropoda; class Arachnida; order Scorpiones; family Buthidae; genus Olivierus; species Olivierus martensii. The sequence continues at coordinate 16,922 of AYEL01086973.1, forward strand.
CTAAGAATAATACTGATCTCTAAAATATAGATGAACGAATTATCTTATGAATACTTTATTGTATATTTAAACGTATATTCCTGACTTTTATATGTTAATATGCTAGAAAAACTATTATAATAACTACTGCAATTTAAATTATTGGAATTTCTTGGAATCATCTAAAAATATGAAAACTTAAATTTTTTAAAACATCTATTTTTAGTTCTTGTTCCTATACGAATATAAAATTTTAAAATATGATTTTATGATTAAAATATCAAAAACTAAGAAAGTATAGAGGAAAGTGGGGCAAGATGGGTCAGTTTTTAGAATTTTGATTATAAAATCATAAGTATTTATACAAAAAAAAAAAAATATCTACAAATTTTACCAGAGAAAATATCGTTACAGTTGAACATTCGGTACTGAAATAATTATTTAATAATTAGATTAAGGATCTTTAAAAAAATTATAACATTACATCAATTAAACCGTCTTATCCTAATAGTTGGAAAGATGATTCTACTGAAAAATTAAGATTTGAAAAAATAATTTGGATATAAAACTAATCATTATAATTTATTGTGAAATTATCATTCTAAGAAATAATATGTTTTATTTGAAATAATATTTAATCATATTAATCATATTGCATCGTTTTCTTGATAAGTTCATCATAGATTTTTATATTCTAGTAGGTATATCTTAATTATTAATGCAATAAAATATATCAGTATATCTAAAAACAATAAAAGCTTTCTGGAAAGAAATGAATAGAAGATCCATGAAGAGTTTGTTTCAAATTATGAAGTGCATGTTATGATTTTTTGTATATTAAGACTTGAGATGTACACATACACAAAAAATGCCTAAAACCATCTTACTCACGATTAATCTTGTCATACCATATTATAATATTTAAATATTTTTCGTAATTATTTTCTTGATAAGTGCAGCCTACTTTTATTAGAATATGGGCTATCACTTTATTAAAATATAATGTTATATTGCATAACTCAATAAAACTTTAAGAAAATGAATTTGAATAAAGACTAAATTCATATAGGGATATTTGTTTATTTAATTGTCATGTTAACCGATTTCTATCATAGAAGATATTAATCAATTGGTCATTCTTAGGCCATCACGTGATTAATTAAGATATATAAATGTGACGAATGGGAAGAAATAGAGATTATTCAGACATCAAAATATTCTTTAGAAATATGTCTTAGTCTTTATCTGAAGAATCAAGAGAAAAAATCACGATTCTTTAGATGAAAAAATTATAGCTATTTTCTATGGAGGCTTTCTTCTTCACAAATACAGTATACCGTATTTATAATATGATAAGAGATTATCAAAAAATCATTTATCGTTTGCAAATAAATTAATTCGATGAACTGAAAGGTTGAACTCAATGAAAACAAAAGATTCATTTACAGTACTCTCTTATAAGTTAACTAAATATTTAATATATTGATTTCATCATAAATTTTTCTTTTATTTATTTTTTATTTTTATAATCATTTAAGAATTACTTTCATTTCTCACTTGATTAACTAATGTTATTTACTAGTCAATGTTTACTTACAAAACTTCATTTAAAAACTATAGTTTAAAAAAGCACATTTTGGAATTTTCAACGAAATTCAAAATTTAATTGTTTCATTTTCTATTAACAAAGAAAATTAAAAAAAACTGTAATAATGGCAATTTATAATGCTCCAAAAATATAATAAATATTTTTAATTTTTCTCTTTTTATATTTTAGTACGAAACTATATTAAACACTTATTCTAATCCAATTAAATAAATGATATATCTTTACTCTATCACGAAACGATTGGAACTTGAAAAGACAAAAATTAGAATCGCAAAATTATTATTTTTTTTACTAGTTTTAAGTAAATGAAATATATGCAAATAAATGCATCGTGTATCATTATAAAGTCATCAAAACAGAAACTAAAGGATAGCATCATCTATAGCAGGGGTGGGCAAACCGCGGCCCTCCAACCAATAGCTATAATGCCAAAAATTTTATGGCATCTCTCAAAGTAATGCCTGTATTTCTTTTTTATTGATATCAAATGAAATGCTGATTATAGCTGTTAGAAGCAGTTTTTAATAATAAAAATTATTTTTCAGTAAAGTTAATCTGTTTAGTGCAAATGTTTAATTTGAATTAAATTCATTATGTTTTTATTTTAAATTTATTTCAGGTAGTACCTGGATATGGACATGCAGTTCTTCGCAAGACAGATCCACGATACACAGCCCAGAGAGAGTTTGCACTGAAACATCTACCTGATGATCCATTATTCAAACTTGTTGCTAGCATTTATAAAGTAGTTCCACCAATACTTTTAGAATTAGGTAAAGTGAAGAATCCTTGGCCAAATGTTGATGCTCATAGTGGTGTTTTATTGCAAGTAAGTATAATATCTTGTTTGAAATACTGTACTTATAAGTAATATCTTTAAAAAATAATGATGTATTTATTTGATATATATTTAACAGAAAAAAATTATATTGGATGAATTCATGTTTAGAATCAAATTAATATATAGATAGTTCTAGAGAAATTTAAATGGTAGATAAAGCTAAACAACTGCACTTAATGCAGAGAAACTTTTATTTTACTTTAGAATGTTTCTGACTTTGAGAAAAGATCATCAGTACAAACAATTTAAAAATAAAATAAATTTTTTATTCTTAATTGTTTGTACTGATCTTTCTAAAGCAGCAGTGGGCAAACTGTGGCCTGCAGGCGGCCCTCATAACTAAATAGCCATAATGCAAAAAGTTTTATCGATAAATAAAATGAATACAAAAAATATCAAATCTGTTCCATATCCCAGCAATATTGTTATATAATTTCTAGAAAAGTAATAAACAATAATTCATATGGTAGACTGTAGATGTCATTACCATAGCATATTTCTTACAAAAATGCATTTTATTAACCGTTAACCAGAACAAACGTCATTGCATAGGAAATCGGTTGCAAAATACATTCAAAATCAAATAAAATCGTTTTGTCAGTCGAAATAGCGAATATCTCTGATACATTTCATCTCCATTTTAATCCGATATTCGATCTCAAATCCGTTAAAAACTATTAAGATTAATGATGCAGCCTATGTCATTTAGCCAATACATAAATTGTTTTGAATTTAATCATTGTATAGATCAGGGATATGCAAACTGCGGACCTTCAACTAATAGCTATAATGCCAAAAATTTTATCGATAAATAAAATGAATACAAAAGATTCGAAATCTGTTCCATATCTCAGCAATATAGTATGTAATTTCTAGAAAAGTAATAAATAACAATTCACATGGTAAACTGTAGATGTCATTACAGTGTCATATTTCATATAAAAATACATTGATTAACCGTTAACCAGAATAAATGTCATTGCATAAGAAATCGGTTGCAAAATATATTCCCAATTTCTTCATGTCCGTCTCTTCTCCGTATTCTTGTTAATGATAGAAAAGATATTACTCAGTTCAGTTTTTTCTTTTGAATCTCTATCTATTTATTAAAAGAATAGCATGAAGCTATTCTTATCATTGATGTCACTGTCAGAATTTAAAGAATCGTATCACTGAACATGCTTCCAATATTGTAAAACGGGTGGGCAAACCGCGACCCTCGGAACTACTTAATGCGGCCCTCCAACTAATAGCTATAATGCCAAATCCGAGAAAAGATATTTATGCTTGTTTATATCAATGGATATCTGTTTGGTTAATAATCCACTATAACTCTTAATTGATATCTTTTTTTTTTATTATTACAATATGTTGTAAGCCTTTTTATAAGGCTTTAAATGTGGAAATTTTTTATCCAAGAGTCTTATGATGATCTTTCTATAAATTCTCAACAGTTAAATGACAATTCTATCACATATTAGAGACAATAAGTCAAAAGCAAATTGTCCTCTTGAAGAAAAAAACATAATATAATCATTTATAAACTTCTCATAACATCATGATGCAAGCTAATTAAAGATGATCCCACAGAAAATTTCACAGCAGGTTGATAAGAAGACCCAAAAAATGCCCAAAATTTCTCAAGAAAGCCAAAGTAATATCATTAAAACTTTCTAGGCTTTTCACATTTATAAAAACCCATAACCAGCCTAATATCATATGTTTCTAGTCAAAAGAAGAGGTGCACAAATATTTTGCTTAGAGAAAGAATTAGCAAGATGGCATAGGGCTCATATGAAAAACTAGGAATGAGCACTAAATTCATTAAAGAATTTATAGATGCATTACATGAAGTTCGTCTATTCCCGGAAGAAAATATTGGAGGTTAAGATTTTGAATCTCTATATCCAAATATAAGATTGGAATCGGCATGCTTTAGAACTTACAGAATATTTCTTGAATACTTGCCAGATGAGGAATCCGATCCCAATACCTTAAGGGATTTATGTCATCTATTACATAATAATGCATACTTCCAATTTGGTGGAAATTACTATGAACAAAGTGTAGGAGTCCCAATAGAAAGCCTGCTAGCAGGAATATTAGCAGAACTGATAGTAAGGAAGAAAGAACTACTATTTCTTACCAGAGTTATTGCCAACTGTTAGGCTATATAGAAGACATATAGATGACCTAATGATTATAAAAGAGAACTCTTAAGAACTAGCAGAATATTGTATAACCGTTCGATGATATGAGTTTGGGAGTAATGCTTAAAAAGGCTAGACAAAATAATATAGAAATAAACTAAACTATTCAGCATAAAAATAGAAATAGTTAGGGATGAATATCAAACTATGATCTATAGCAGGGGTGGACAAACCACGGCCCATGGGCTGCATGCGGCCCTCCAACCAATAGCTATAATGCCAAAAATTTTAATCAATAAATAAAATGAATACAAAAAAAATATCAAATCTGTTCCACATCTCAGCAATATAGTTGTATTTAATTTCTAGAAAAGTAATAAATAATAAATCATATGGTAAACTGTAGGTGTCATTACAGTGTCATATTTCTTACAAAAATAATTTGATTAACCATTTATCAGAATAAATGTCATTGCATAAGAAATCCGTTGCAAAATACATTCAAAATCAAATAAAATTGTTTTGTCAGTCAATCACCTCATACCTTTTCGTAATTTCACGGTGGTTGTATTTAATATTTGTGCAATTTCCTAAAAGGTGTTTTTAATTATTGAACTGTGTTTGTATTTAATATTTGTGCAATTTCCTAAACAGGTATTTTTTTATTGTTTCAAATTTAAAATGCTTAAATTATAATTTTAATACATAATTTAAAAGAATTTCGACCCTGCTAAGTTTCTCTGAAAATAGTGTTTCACTTTTTTCGAACTGCTGGTGTTATTTAATCCACGATCCCTTAAAATGCATGATTCATATAACGGCCAATGAAAGCTGAGCTACTAAGAAAATTAGCTTAATTTTAACATGTCACCCTTTTATAACAGCTTAGTCAACAAATGCATCCCTTAGGATTTTTCTATTTTGGCTACATAATTTTCTAAGAGAATTTTATCACCTCAGACAATTATTATTAGGTGAAGGCAGGATTTTGGGAGTTTTTCTTTTGCTATTTTGTTTTACCCCCTTTCCAATCAGATAAATAACTAAAGGACAGGATCACTTCCTATGACAGACTACACCTAAATTCATGGAGGGGGTTCAGATAATGAAGGATAGGGATTGCTGGGAAAGTGCGGCCCTAGGTTATATTTCATTGATGCAATATGGCTTAGCAATATAGTTTATGTAATTTCTAGAAAAGCAATAAATAATAATTCATATGTGTAAACTTTAAATGCCATTACAGAGTGCGATATTTCTTACAAAAATAATATTTTTTTAATCGTTAACCAGAATAAACATCATTGAAATAAGAAACGGCTGATTAACTGTTAGACTGAACTCACACGAATCAGAACAGAACCACAAAATGGTGAGAAATTTTACAATTTTTTATGTAAGTTTTCTACTTTACTGTATATTTTAAAAATAGGCATCAAATCAGTTTCTTATTTTTAAGAAATGTGAATCTTGAGATAGGATTAGATCAAGCAAGTTATAACAATTTTGGAAAATTATAATATATCAGAATAAGAGTGAACTAAAGAGATGAATAAGTATTGTGAAAATTTAAATATTTTTTTATTAAAAATGCTTCAAATATTTATTTTGAGTAAAAACATTAACAAATCTCCATCTTGTAAAAAAAATTCTCATAATTGATCTAAATGTGCATCTAAAAGACAAGAATTCTTCTTGGAGTAAGATTTTATGTTTTTTCAATTTTTCCCATGTTTTTGTTTATAGTTTTATAGATTTTTTTACATTGATTATTTTTATATCCTATAGCATATACTATAATTTTTTGTGTATATCCAGATATTTTATTTTTTATTGAGATATTTTTTTTAAATTTTAATATAAAATATCTGTTCTTCTATCAGTTTGAATCATCAAAATGTTATGTAAAATTGAATCTCTGTATTATTGTGAATATGAAAATATGCTGGCCTGCCAAATTTTCTAAATTTTAATAAATGAATTTTTCATATGGTGAATAATAAATTCATGTTTAAAATAAAATTTTATAAAAAGAAATAAAAAATTTGTCAGTTTTGTAAAAATAAAAAAAAAATGTGATTCTATGTTAAATATTATCCTTAGTGTATGTAATAATGTTTCATTTTTGCAATATTTATTCAAAAAAATAAAAAATGAATGTAAACAAATGTTGTCACTTTGAAAGACACGGCATGTTGGTTATTAGGTTCCATCAGCTATACCAGTGTTTCTCAACCTTTTTTAAATCAGGGCATATTTGTAGAATAATTTAAACTCTGAGATGCACTTTAAATTTCAATTAAATAAAATTAGCCATAAAACTACAAAAAAGAAAATGAGCATCTAGTTTAAAATATCAAACAAAAAAGACTTGACTCAGACATGGGAGCTATGTGCCTATCTATAGCTTTTTAAAAATACAAGGGTTGGGGAGCTGGCTTAAATAGGTTAGGCTCCGGAGTCATTATTTTAAAACTGAGGACAGCTCTGGCTCTGGCTCCATCACTATAAAAGATTTTTTGGTATGACTGCTATCATGAAACATCACTTACCTTACTATCACATCATTTATTTTTTAAATTGATATATTGGTGTTTGTATTATAATAATTTATTTTATATGTATATATTTAAAGTTTCAACAAAATATTTATTTTGGCAAATGGCATTAATATATCGGTAACTAAAAATCAAAGATCACGTAATTTATCGATTTTAAATTTTTATCAAATTTTAAGTGCTAAAGTCGGAGTAGGCTTATACATGGGTTGTGCATTTTTAACCATTTTCAAACTCTAAAGTCGGGGGGGTCGGCTTATATTTGAGTATATATGGTAGATGGTTAGGAGCTGGAGCCAGGCAGAAATTTTAATGGCTCTGGCTCTACTGAATATGATCAGCTTAGCTCTGGTTCCAACTCTGGCTCCTCCAAAACTTCCTGGCTCCATGGCTCTAGGCTCCAACTCCAGCTCCAGCTCCCCAGCCCTGAAAAATATAGAATTTTTTTATATACAAAAAAATCATAAATTATTCTTTCATTTGCTTTGGGTGCACTGGCTAAATTTCAGAGTGCACCAGTGCACCCGGGCGCATTGGTTGAAAAACACTGAGCTATACTCTTGGATAAACTTTGATCCAAATTAACCTCAAAGTATTTTTTCATTGATTATTTAATTAGAAGAATTGTTTGTTTATGATAAACTTATGTTTATCATAAACAAACTAGGAAAATATTTGTTTTGATTATAATAATTGGTTAAACAAATTTGATATAGTGTTTATAGATATATATTTTTCCTATTAGAATTTATTTTTGATAATGATCTATAAAATATGTTAAATATAGAAAAATTATATCTTTTTCTTTGTACGGTAAGCTTGGTGGCTAAATTTTGATTGCCCCTTTCCACTCAAATAGAGGTAGTAAGGAAGCCATCTGGACTAAAATTAAATGCAAAATGTAGAAAAAGCAAAGAATCCTTCTAACTTAACCTATGTGATGATGTGTGAGAGTAACCCTGTATAGAGGAGTATTAAAACCCTGTATAGACAATTATTAATAATTTATTTTAAGTTAGGTAGAAGCTTAGAACTATGTTAGTAGTACTGTGTTATTAGAAACCTAGAACTATGTTTGTAGTATATCTAGAAAGTATGTTAAGAGAAAACTTATATTAAGTTAGTAAAAGACTTATAACTATGTTAATACCTAAAACTAATAATTTTTTATTTTTTTTATTTTATTATTATTATTTATTTATTTATTTATTTTTTTTTTTAAATAAATGTTAGCGTGTTAGTAATTTAGGAAAAATTATATCGGGAGAACAGAATTTTTGCATAGTGTTAGTGTAAAAGTTTCGATAAATTTTTATATATTTTTGTAAAAAAATATACTTAAGAATTTAGAAAAAATTGACTGATGCTTTCATTTGTAGAATAAAGTACTGTAGAATAAAATAATATACAAATTTTATGGTTCATGGCTTTCTTTAATAGAAAGACATACTCTTATTTATGTATAATATAGTTGATTGGATAGGTAAAACATTACAGAAAATCATTTTTCTGGCAATTTAATATACTTTGAATTATAACACCTGATGAAAAGCTTATAAAGCAAACAAAAAAGATTTTTTTATTATAAAGTACTTTCCGATATTATTCATCATCAGTATGTAGTTTCTTGAGTTTAGGAAATAAATCAAAGCCACAAGAGCTAAGATCTATTATAGATACATATCTAATTTATCTAAGATATTAATACTATTTTTGAGTATAGAGGGTAGTACAACTTCTCAATCTCATCTTACTAGCATCTGTAATAACTGATGGTCAGTAATACCTGAAAATACTTTATAATAAAAAAACTTTTTGGTTTGATTTAAAGGCTTACTGTGTGTTATTTTGATTTCTGAAACCAGGACTTTGTTTGTTATGGATTTCTATAGTCATTCAAAGAATTTACTTAGGAATTAAGCAGCATATTGTTGGGCCAAATATTTGACATATGTTTAGGAAATTTTATGAAAATTCAATTCAGAGAAATTATTAAATTTATGTAAATATGAATATATTAAAAATTGCAATACATAGCAGTAATTGTAATAGAATTTTAACCAGATAAAAATGTGTTAAGAATAGGAAATTTAGTATATTTATTATTATATATTTGATGATTATTATTATTATAATTTGAAAGTATAAATTAAATTAGTTTATTTGAACTAATAAAGCTTTAGATAATTTTGGCAATGAAGTACTTTATTATAATTGCAATATAGTATAATTTATTGTAATTGCTAAATAATAATCTGAAAATACTCTATGAAATTATTAAGAAAACATAAAAATAAAGATTTTATTATTCCAATTATAATTGCTCCTCTACAATACTTGAAGTTGTTGCAACTGTAGCTAAAATTCCTGCTGATTCTAAGAGTAGCTTTTGAGAAAGAGATTTTTGGATTTTTTTCTTAATGGAGTCTAACTCTATCTGCTTACCATCAAGAATCTTTGTATCATAAATTGCGTGATAGTAAGACAAACTATCATTTATAAATTGTTATCTCAGTACAATGATAAAACAGATTATCACAACTTTGCAGAATGGTATATTTTATATACAGTATGTAATTGAAGAGTGTGATCCCAAAACGTTCAGTCCATTTTGAAGAATTGAATTTGACAAAGTTATTAAGAAGGATAATTAATAAGTATTTTCTTTAACATGACATCTTCTATTATCATGCTTCTAAATCCAGTTAAACAAGACCTATCAAAACAAAAAGAGACATGCATATTAGTAAGACAGCAACCTATCATTGTTTATGTTTGAAGAGTGTGATCCCAAAATGCATTCAGTCCATTTTGAAGAATTGAATTTGACAAAGTTATTAAGAAGGATAATTAATAAGTTATATGCTGAAAAGAAACAAGTTCCAACAATTCGTAAGCTTCATGAAGAATTGTAATCAGCAATTGAAGAGTGTGATCCCAAAACACATTCAGTCTATTTTGATCATTTTTTTATTTCATGAAATAAAAAAATGATCAAAATGGATTGATGCGTTTTGGGATCACACTCTTCAATTATGAATTTAAATATAGAAAAAGAAAATTCAAGAGAAATAAATATATATATTTTGTTCAAATGATGTAAGTGCAAATATCTTCAATGTATATTGAATTTATCTTCCCTAATTAGTCAAAAATGCATATGTGAAACAATGTATATTGAGGACTTTCTATAGTGATTGACAATAGATCTTCATTGGAAAATTATTAATAACTAATAAATATGCCCGTCAAAAATGATGGGTAAAATAAAAAAATTAACTGATGCAATTCTTTTTTATTCAGTCTATTTTGATCATTTTTTTATTTCATGAAATAAAAAAATGATCAAAATGAACTTTAGTGTTTTAGGATCACACTCTTCAATTACAGATCTATAATATACATATATAGAGTGAAGATAAAAACTTTTTGCTTCCCCTCCTATTGTTTTTAATTAAATTAATATTTAGATCAGCACATGATGTAATTTTTCCAAAAATTTTGAAAAAAACTACCTCTTGTATGCTGATCCAAATGTTAATAAACTATCTTTTTGCAGAATAGCTAATTTTCGTATGTATCCTTAAAAAGATTTCTGGTGTAGGATATGTTCCAACTTTTATAGAGTTTTGCTGAATGATCCACTTACACAAATTAGAAGTTTTCTATGTTTGTTTGAAAAATTGCAAACATTAAGGAGTTTCTGCACAATGCTTTATAGCTATCTATCAGTAATATGTTAATTCAAATTGAATAATATTACTATTAAAAATTTCTTAAGACAATACACATTCATCAATCAAAATTCTGATTACTTTAGAAACTCCATATCTCTCTACATGATGAAATATTCAGAGTTTTCCTCTTTTGCATTACAAATAATCTAATAATCAAATAGTAGACTTTGAGTTATCATGAAAAAATTTAGTCAAAATCAGTAAAATGATTACATGATCCTTTCTGTTATTGAATTTTCAACAAAACGAACAATTTTAATCTGAAATTGATTTTGAAATATCAATTTGAATGAGATATTTGATCATATCTGGCTGAATGCTTGTTTGTAAAATATAATTTATATGTATTACTGAATGATATATTTGATCATATCTGGCTGAATGCTTGTTTGTAAAATATAATTTATATGTATTACTGGATCTGTTATGGGAGTACATATGCTAAGAAATTATCAGAATCAATTTGCTTATTATATAATAATAAATTTTTTTATATACTCAAAGTAGAAAAATTACTTATAGATTTTCTGATGGAAATTAGGGAAATACATACAGATCCTCCATAAACTGAAACAATGCAAATTGAAACAATAATTTCCATAAGAAACCAGCACTACTATTTTCACAAAGAAAAATTTGTGAATGGCATTAACACTTCTATGTCCAAGTTTTTGCTCCAAGTATGTATACTTCTATTTCATACTTAGAGCAAAAACTGCTACTAAAGAAAGAAGTTCCCCATGGTATAAAAAATAAAAGAAAAAATATAATGTTGCACATATCTTTTCTGTTGGCTTTACATCATCAATATGGCAACTAAGTGAAGTAACTTATATTATTAAATCTACAGTGCTAAGTAAAAACAGTGTGTAGATAAAAATACTTTATAAATAAACAATTACATTAAAATTAAACTTTTCATTAATATTATATTGTATATTTTACATATTACAGCACCAGAAGTACTCAACAAACAGTGTGTAGATAAAAATACTTTAATTTTAATATAATTGTTTATTTATAAACTTTTCATTAATATTATATTGTATATTTTACATATTACAGCACCAGAAGTACTCATTTACAAATGTATTGGAAGCACTAATCAAACTATATAATGCAAGCTGATATGTTATCAAAGAAAAAATCATCATCATGATGGCTCAAAGTTTCATAATTATTTTACAACACAAGTTAAAAAAAAAATGCACTCTGTTGTTTGGTTATATATATAATATATATACCCAACGTTGCTATGTATGATGTCGGAGAAAACTTTGCAACCGAATTAAAACTTTGATTTAAGAACGCTCACGAATTGGCTCATCGATATTCTCAGACAGCTGCTGAGAAACGAAAAATGTATCATGGTAGTAAAACAAAACCGTATAAATTCTCAGTGGGAGACAGAGTATTTTTAAATCAAACTTATATACCTCCTGGAGCTAAAAAGAAGTTCTATCCGAGATATACCGGTCCTTACCAGATTATAGACGAAACGAATCCCGTAAATTATATTATCGAAGATATAAAAACCAAAAAACGACTTTTAGTTCATGCAAATCGCTTGAAACCTGCTATTGCTAGAATGGAGTTCGAATTGCAGGATGAAGCGCAGGACATTAGCTCTTCCCAATCCGATCCAAATTTAAACCGAACTCCGGAACCGGATATAGACCCGTGGGACGAAATAAATTTTTCCGCACTGGACCCAGAGCCTACCTCAATGCGCGAGCGCGGCGAAACACCCTTAGACACAGGTGCTCGACCGTCAACCTCGCACCCTTATGCCTTGAGGAGCAGAGGACCAGTAATTTATAGGAACAATACCACACATGTCGATCATGTGGATCGATTATCTACACATATATCCTTAGAGAGAGCAGAAATCACCTTGCGAGACATAAAATCACATGTTGACAGATTAGGTCAATCGGTGTCATCACAGTATCCGCACGAAACACAACATTATTACAAAGAAATAACTTTGGGTATAATGGCGTTTCTTCTCACAATGACCTTTGTCTTGACCTGTATTTACAGAAAGCGCATGCTCGAACTTTGTACACGTTGTGTTAGTGACCGTAGGAGAGGACCGATGACCTCATCGCCCGAGGCGACGGAGGCCACGTGTGTTAGTGACTGTAGGAGAGGACCGATGACCTCATCGCCCGAGGCGACGGAGGCCACGTGTCCGGCACTCCCCTGCGCTTCCGAGAAAACAGACACAACAGAAGTAGAATTAGGTCAAACACCAGAAAGAGCGGAGGAAATTCAATTGTCATCTTTTGATAATAAGGCAAGAACGGAGAGATCGGCGGAACCACGTGTGTCTTCCGACCTCTCCCTTGCACCAGAGAAACCTTTGCGTATTTAATCATCTTTTATCGTCAATTATTCATATAACCGAAGTATTTCAATTATATAGACATATATATATCCTAGTTTATATCTTGTTATTTGCAAAATATGTTAATCTTGTGAAAATTTGTTTGTAGTGCAAACATATAATCGCTTATGTACGCAGCAATTAATTAACAAATGCCCAGTTGCTACTGCGCATAATTAAACCGATATACAAATATTTTATCCTTTTATTATTATTGTTATTATTATTCAATATTAGCTCTCCATTTATACTATATATATATATATATATATATATACAAACACCAACTCCTATATACAACGTTATTTTATTTCATTTCAGTACTCAAAAAAATATATATATATATATATACACACAAAGGAAAATGGCAGAAGAAACAGAATTAACAGAAGTTCCAAAGAGTGTGTTGGGTGCGGAGGCGATCATCAGAGTCCTTATTGCCTCCTACGAGTGTCCGGTGTGTTATGCGACCTGCCGGCCACCCATTCACACCTGCGAGGCGGGACACATAGTGTGTGACTATTGTTTTAAACGAGTTCACTCACAGTGTCCCATGTGTAGGGGTTATCTGGGGCACTCGCGACATTCTCTATCGGAGAATGTGGCCCGGGTAATTTCCTACACATGCCTGTATGTGTCTGAGGGTTGTGAAGAATTAGACCTCTATGAGTCGATAGTAAAACACGAGAAGGTATGCGCATTTCGTCCCTACCCGTGCCCTTACCAGGTAGTTTCCTGCCGTTGGGAGGGGTCGGCGGACGAAATGTTGCATCACCTCAAAGAGGATCATGCGGAGACCTTCTGTTTAAAGGGCAAAAAGTCCCTTTTAATAGCCGCTCCTGCCAATTTGCCATACGCCCAAGTATGGATGGCTCTGTCCCGCTGCTTCGGGACATACTTCTTCATCTTCATTACAAAAACTACCATTGAGTCCCGGCCACAGGTTGACGTAGTAGTGCAACTTGTCGGTACGGAAGAAGAAGCCAAAATCTTCAAATACACAGTGGCAATGAAAACGACACTAAAGACTCTATCCTCCGAGACGTCTGCGATGGGGCCCAGCTCACCCTTACCGATATCCTGGATTTTAACTTAGGAGTTAGGATACCGGGGGATGAGCTGGCGCTATTTCCAGTATTCAAAAAAAATAAAACAAGAAAAATGGCAGAAGAGTCGGATTTGTCAGTGGTCCCCAGGAGCGTGTTGGGTGCGGAGGATAATCAGAGCCCTTATCGCCTCCTATGAGTGTCCGGTGTGTTACGTGACCTGCCGGCCGCCCATCCACACCTGCGAGGCGGGACACAGTGTGCAATTATTGCTTTAATAGAGTACACTCACAGTGTTCCACGTGTAGGGGTTATCTGGGGCACTCGCGACACACTCTGTCGGAGAATGTGGCCAGGGTAATTCCTTACACATGCCTGTATGTGTCCGAGGGCTGTGAAGAGGTAGACCTCTATGAGTCTATCTTAAAACATGAAAAGGTATGCGCATTTCGTCCCTACCCGTGCCCTTACCAGGTAGTTTCCTGCCGTTGGGAGGGGTCGGCGGACGAAATGCTGCGTCACCTCAAGGAGGAGCACGCGGAAATATTTTGTCTAAAGGGTAAGAAAGCCCTCCTAATTGCCGCTCCCGCCAATTTGCCACACGCCCAAGTGTGGATAGCCCTGTCCCGCTGCTTTGGGACGTTCTTCTTTACCTACATCACGAAAACGATTATAGAATCCCGACCACAAGTTGACGTGGTGGTAACAGAAATATTTTGTCTTAAGGGTAAGAAAGCCCTCCTAATTGCCGCTCCCACCAATTTGCCATACGCCCAAGTGTGGATAGCCCTGTCCCACTGCTTTGGGACATACTTCTTTACCTACATCACGAAAACGATTATAGAATCCCGACCACAAGTTGACGTGGTGGTACAACTTGTTGGTACGGAGGAGCAGGCGAGAATTTTCAAGTATACAGTGGCTATAAAAACGACGCTTAAGACCCTATCCTCCGAAACGTCTGCGGTGGGGGCCCAGCTCACCCTTACCGATATCCTAGATTTTAACAGAGAAACGACGCTTAAGACCCTATCCACTGAAACGTCTGCGGTGGGGGCCCAGCTCACCCTTACCAATATCCTAGATTTTAACTTAGGAGTCAGGATACCAAGGAATGAGCTGGCACAACTGCCCCGCGACAATCTCGTAGAGGTAACAGTGAGTATCCTTGAAGCTGATCCCGGAGAGCGCCAGGGGGAAGCCATACCCTCTATGGCTATGGCGGAGGGCAAATTGGTGAGATTAAGGCAAACTCGGACTAGAACCACTCCCTCGGCACCTGTGGATGGATGGGACCGATGGTCGGATGCACCATCCGGCACCCGACAATCTCGTAGAGGTAACAGTGAGTATCCTTGAAGCCGATCCCGGAGAGCGCCAGGGGGAAGCAATACCCTCTATGGCTATGGCGGAGGGCGAATTGGAGAGATTAAGGCAAACTCGGACTAGAACCACTCCCTCGGAACCTGTGGATGGATGGGACTGATGGTCGGATGCTCCATCCGGCGCCGTAGGTGGGCGGGATGAACCGCCTCCCACCACATCCATGAGATTAAAGCAAACTCCGACTAGAACCACTCCCTCGGAACCTGTGGATGGATGGGACAGATGGTCGATTGCTCCATCCGGCGCCGTAGGTGGGCGGGATGAACTGCCTCCCACCACATCTACCCTGGAGACTTACACGCCATCTTCAGTAGCAGCGGCAGAAATCCGAGCCGCCACTGACCTCAGCATCAAACGACTGAAGGAATCTAACCACCGAAGAATTAAAACCGCTGTTCTGCTGCCTATGGGTACTGAATGCACCCCAGGCATGCATTACCTGTTCAACTCCTTTAATCACAACGCAGGGATACCTACCCTTTCGGTATCCCCGATCTATGAACACAATATTACGTTATCCAAGCCTAACAAAGCGGAGGAACCAAACCCCACAGAAAGCACCAATCCGGACGACTACGTTCCATTAAAGGCTGATGCGCTCCCCGACCCAATGCAGGGAAACCTACCCTTTCAGTATCCCCGATCTATGAGCACAATATTACGTTATCCAACCCTAACAAAGCAGAGGAACCAAACCCCGCAGAAAGCACCAATCCGGACGACTACGTTCCATTAAAGGCTGATGCGCTCCCCAACCCAGAGGACTCATGAGAGGTCGGTCTATCTGATCCGCACCCTCTCCTGGGAGCCGGGCGAGGAGGCGCCTGCCACCGGTAAAACATCGTGATCATTCGTACCTGCCATTTTTCTATCCACATGTGTATTAATAGGAGAGAGGAAAGGTGTGAAGGGAGAGAGTTTTCTTCTCTTTTCTCTTCCCTTTCTTTTCTCTTATAGCCACTGACCTCGGCATCAAACGACTAAAGGAATCTAACCACCGAAGAATTAAAACCGCCGTTTTGCTGCCTATGGGTGCTGAATGCACCCCAGGCATGCGTTACCTGTTCAACTCCTTTAATCACAACGCGGAGATACCTACCCTTTCGGTATCCCCGATCTATGAGCGCAATATTACGTTATCCAAGCCTAACAAAGCGGAGGAACCAAACCCTGCAGAAAGCACCAATCCGGACGACTACGTTCCATTAAAGGCTGACGCGCTACCCGACGCAGAGGACTCGGGAGAGGCTCCCGGGAGCTGGGCGAGGACGCACCTGCCACCGATAAAACATCGTGATCATTCGTACCTGCCATTTTTCCATCCACATATGTATTAATAGGAGAGAGGAAAGGTGTGAAGGAAGAGAGTTTTCTTCTCTTTTCTCTTCCCTTTCTTCTCTCTTATATAATGGGAAAAAGAAAACCCAGCAAATATGTAAATAAACCTTCTTTTTTTTTATTATTATTCATCTATAAAGAATTTTTCTTATTTTGTTTGTTAGTATGTAATCCTTACTTCTTTAATAATCGTTATTCATGTACAAAATTATTCACAATTATATATATATTTTCCTTTTTCTTTGTTTGTAAATAATCAATAAACCTTTCTACATTTTATTTTACCTTTATAAATTGTTTGTGTCATTTTATTTAATACCTGACGTCTATATTATCTGCACATGCAAAATACTAGCAGCGATACCACGAAATAGCTAAACAGCTATAGTACGGGTCTATCAATGCTAGGTCAATGACCTTGAGACACGCGAGTCGACTAACCTTCAATCGGAGAGGCGTGTTTTTCTCTCAACTGGTTAGGAACTCCTTTACTCGGTATTGCGACGGGCATTCGCTCCTACATGTATTGGAGAGAGTGATAAATAAAAAAAATTTTTGAGTTGGAGGACAAACCTAACGGGTATAATTAAGGATGTACATATGTGTTTGTGCATATTATTAGTATTTTTGTTATTATACAAATGAAGCCAAAATTCTGTGGTGGAAACCACGATTTGTACATGCAGATCCATCTGTTATATATATATATATATATAAAAATGATTTAACTGGAAATCAATTTTTGGAAAATGGGGGGTGATGTCGTGGTGGAAACCGCGATTTGTACATGCAGATCCATCTGTTATATATATATATAAAAATGATTTAACTGGAAATCAATTTTTGGAAAATGGGGGGTGATGTGAGGTTTGACTGTACTAGTAAATTCATTTCAATTAGTATTATATGGATCATTTAAACTTACTTATTAATTACTATAAATATATACAGATAGTCCTCATCTTACGATCAATTTGTAATTATGATGGCAATATCATCGATAAATTCTACTATTGATCAATGCAGTGATCTGGGTTTGATTCCCTCACTCCTGATATATGGAAAGCATCTCTTTCTATGTCTGATTCTTGTAGTTTTGTGTTCTTTATGTTAAGATAATTTATAGTTTTCTAGTAAACATTAATAGTGAGAAATCCATAAAGTTTGAGTATTTCTAATTTATGACAATGGGGTTCAAAATTTTGAAACCAAACTCCATTGTCCAGTTCCAATCCAAACCAAACCAGTCCTTGACTTAGAGTCCTTTACAATGGAATATTTATCCTTGTAGTATTTGTGTATATAATGTATAATACTAATTATATTATGATGCAAAATATTATGATTAAAGTATTCATAATATTCTGATATATTTGTAATTTAATCCAATATGCCATACTAAATTCTTATTTATTCAAATTAATATATTATACATAATGGAGAAAATATTAAAATATTGTAAATTTTTATTGCAAATAAAAATTTACAATATTTATATAATTTTGTATTAGTATAATTTTTATTGTAAACTTGTTTTATTTATACTATTTAAGATTTTGAAATACATTATAAATTAATTTTTTTTACATTTTTATATGAAATGTAAGGAATATATATATTAGTATAATATTAAAAAGATAACATATAAAATTGAGAAGAAGGAAGTTTATCACAATAGAGAAAATGAATTGTGAACAGGACCTTATTGTAGCATATCACTAATATAATTATTTTTATTATAGAAATTCCCTGATAATACAGACTTCAATTCATAAAATTTACACTTCACATTTATTTATATTTATTAAATAGCTATGTTGGCTTGAGAAATGTTGTATGACAACTCGTGGATAATTTGTTTCGTAACGTGTGCGATTGGCATTTATTGCTAATATTGTTTGCAATCATATAAATGATGTTTTCAGTGTATTTTTATGCAAAAACAAAGTTTATTAACAGCCACATAATTCAAGTTGCTATATCGTAGAAACTTAAATAGAACTATAGATAAGTAAAAAAGAGTGTCAAATATAAAGATATGTCTAAGAACAGAGAGGTCTCATATATAGATGACCTTTAATAATGATATTTTTCATCAAGTTCTAATGAATAAATACACAACATATCAACAAAAAAAACAAGCAGAATGACAATGAAAATTCAGAAACAACTTCTCTGGGAGAAGCCATTTCAGTATCTTTTCATGTTCAAATGTAAAAGAAGGAGCTACGGTCCATTTCTGGAAGATATTTTAAACAATATAAGTTTTTTCAGGTTATTTGTTTCCACAATAAATTCAATACTGTAAACTCATGCATTGTTCAATAGAAGGAGAAGAGAGATCAATGAAATAAATAACTATAGACGAGTAAGAAAAACCTCTTTCTCCTCTTCAGCTTGAAAGAGAAAAAGATAGTTCAAAAACACGAATATGCATTCTTGCATTCTCTGGTCCTAAACTTAAAATTGTAAACAATAAATTAATAATTGACGATAAATATCTCTTAATTCTGTTGGATTAATATATAACAATTTTGTTGTTCAAATGAATCTTGAATCTGATTTATTTGATGCTGTTCTTATTCAAGCAAAAAAGTAAAATCTTACACTTATAATCAGTTCATCACTTTCGAAACTCAATAGTTACAGCTGTCAGCGGTAACATTCTTTTCATGTTGAGATGTTAGTTCATATCTAAATATTTTATGTTGAAGTACAGATCAAAATGTCAATCTACACAAATTGATAGTAATTAATAATTGTTTTAGATAAACCAACAATCTAAATGAGATAAACCTACATCTTTAAATTTAAACTAATAGCAATAAATTATGTTACACTATTTTCATTAATAAAATAATATTTTAAGAAAATTTATAAGTGATGCCAGAAACAGCAGACCGAAGTGAATTTATTAAATTATAAGGTGTGCACTCGAAATGACATGCAAATTATAAAATGCAACAAAGATTGTGACATAACCATTGAGCTCTAAATATAACTGGAGATAGCACTTCCTATCTCCGATCGAGCTTGAAAGTGAGGCCAAGCTTTGCAACTAGTTTAGTCTGGCTTGTAGGGCAAGTGTGCTATATAGAAAGCTGAAGGAGTGTTAGAAACCATGGTTATTTTGTATTTAGCAATAGATTGTATAAACCATTATGATAAAAATTGTACAGATATTCATTTTCACAAATAAGAAATAATTTTGAAATTTAAACAATACAGAAATAATGTACCTAAAGAAATTCTCACAGAATTAAAAACGTTGAGATTTTGAGTATCTTGTTTACTTTCTTGTTATAAAATTGAATCTATTTACCTTAATATGACCTATTTGCTCTTTCTTTCAACATTTAGATATTCTTTTAGTAGAACTGAAATTTTGACAAAATTGATAGCTGCGACCAGACGGGAAAAATGGAAACCGACAAGAAACAGTATTTTGTGCAGTAGTCATTTTATGAAGGAATGCTATGAAATACTGTTAAGCTCTGGTAGATTAAATCTGAAAGCTGTTGCTGTGCCAGAACTGTTTAATTATCCCGAATGACTAGTTAAAACAGAAAAGCAAAGGAGAATATTAAAACATATTATTACAACAAAATCACCAAGAAAGGTAGTATTAAAATGTAGAATTATATCCATTGTTTCAGAGAAAAAGTAAAAACATTACAAACTCTTTGTCTATGTTGATGATTTAACCAATGATATTAAGTAATATATGCTTATTTACTGCAGAAAATTAAAGCTAATATTCAAGATGTTCAACAGATTGCTTCAACATCATGCATCAATTTAAATGACAACCACATAGCCACACCTGCATGTGAATTGAATGCTTGTCACCAGAAAAGAAAAAACTTAAAAGAAATGTGGACTAACAAAGACTGCAGTGCAGAAATGCCAAGATTTCCACAATGAAAGAATTAATTAAAGAACTGAAACATAGAGGAAATACAACAGAGGACATGAACAGCAAATTACAATATTATTTTGATGATTTTTCACTAGAACTGTTTAAAAATGAAATAAGTAACAAGGATGTAAAAAAGCATGGTGCCAGATACGGTGAAGCCATCCAACAATTCTCTTCAACTTTTTATTTTTATTCTCCAAGAAGTTATAAATATGCTCAGACTTTGTTCAAATTGCCTCACCCAAAAATACTTGTAGGTTCTTTATCAAAATTTAAATATGAACCAGGTTTCATAACAGAAGTATTTGGTTATTTAGGAAGAAATTTATCTGAAAAAGCCTGGTTGAAAGATTGTGCTTTAATCAATGATTCTGTGGGGACCCGAGATCGGCCCGCTGGAAAGTATCACTCCTCACCCAATCGTAAATTTACGATAGTGACAAATTTATAGGTAACATCGGGTGAGAGGGTCTCTGTTCCAGCCGGGTCCGAAGTGCTTCGGTTTCCACCATATCCCTAAAGAAAATAAACAGGTTATGATATATATCGCACAGAACTCCGACATCTGCAGGTGTTCGGAGGGGTTGTGCCGAATTATGTGACAGAAGTCAAG
>AYEL01086975.1:0-37883 GCA_000484575.1 Olivierus martensii
CTGAAATAAAAGACATTTGTTGTAAGTGGAGTGAAGTGCAGGCTTTTATTGAGAAACATCACCCTGACAAAACTGTTACCGGAAGAGCAGTGGAAATTTTAAATGATAATGTAATGGACCATTTTCGAAAAATTCTCCAGCAAAGAAAAAGGCAGATTTCTCTGGATCGTTATCTTACGCAATTACCAACTGCCTCTCCTTCGAAGAAGTAATTTTCCTCATCCCCCTCTCCACTCCTCCATCCTTGTGTGCCATCAATTATCAACCACAAAAATATATTGTATATATGCAGTATTGTAAAATTAGTTTTATTTTGGTAATTAAACTGCTTTCTTCTAATATTACTGTTATATTTATTTTCTTTCTGTATTATTTCACACAAAGCCATAACATGTTAAAATTTTCCTAGGACAAAAACGTATAAGCCATAACATGTTAAAAATTTTTTTTCTAGGATAAAAAACGTATTATTCTAATATTACTGTTATATTTATTTCCTTTCTGTATTATTTCCACACAAAAAGCCATAACATGTTAAAAATTTTATTTCTGTATTATTTCCACACATAAAGCCATAACATGTTGAAATTTTTTTAATTTCCACACATAAAGCCATAACATGTTAAAAATTTTTTCTAGGGAAAAAACGTATTATTTGGATTTACATTAATTGCAATGGGAAAAATTGACTCGGATGGAAAAAACGTATTATTTGGATTTACATTAATTGCAATGGGAAAAATTGAACAAAAACGTATTAGGGGATTTACATTAATTGCAATTGGGAAAAATTATTCAAAACGTATTATTTAGATTTACATTAATTGCAATAGGAAAAATTGATTCGGATCACGAACAGGGTCAAGGAATGGATTGTGTTCGTGAACCGAGGTACCACTGTACTTGCATTTCAGTAACTCTTAAGTAAATACCTAGATTTATAGCAATAACAAATCAATTTTGATCATATTTTAGCACATACAATCCACTAGTGTTTCCTAATAATATATGCAAATTTCATTTAATTTGCATAATATATTTTGACAAGCAAACCTACCTTATATGACCTTGAATATTAATCATTTTCAATAGAATTGATTCTTTAGATCAGTGGTGTTCAATCTTTTTTACTATGTGAGCTACTTTTCTATACTAAGTTATTTGGCGATGTACTCTCTTATAAAGATCATGTTCATCTCTTCCTCAGCCTGATATCTAATTATGTACAACTATGCAGTTAAATGCATTCACTCACTTTGGAGGACCACACTCCCAGCCCTAAAAGCTATATTTGTGTATTTAAAAATTTAATAATTCAACAAATAAAACAAATATATTGAAATAAAATATTTATTTCTCTATTTTGAAAACAACAACAGATTGATTACTGACTCATAACTTAAATGAAATACTGGTTGATTAAAAAAAAAGTTAATATGAAATTTGGCAGAGCTCGCAATATTTTCATCATCAAGTTGATATGAAGAAGTGGCCAATTGCAGACAATCATCCAAATAATCATTTGTAATTTGATTTCTTGATTTATTTATTTTTTTTGATGATCATATTTAAAAAAGCGGATTTTGACAAGTATGTCAATCCGAAACATCACAGAATTTTTTGTGTAATATCAGTTAATATTGGAAACTTTTTATGTGTAAACATCCAAATGATAAAAATATTAATGATTTCACAATTTCAATGAAAAATAAACAATAGCATTACACTTAGAGAATTAAAAATAATACAAAATAATAATAAATAAATTATTATGTTTTCAGTTTTAATTAAATTTGTAAGGAGGAATCAACTTGAGACAAATAAACAAGAGATCAACCGAAAATCGCTTTGCAATCGACGGGTTGAACATACCTGCTCTAGAGGATTCCAATATTGTTTATATATATTATTCAAATTGGATAAAATTTATCTGAGATGCTGTCCTAAAAAGAATAAAATATCTTCACTCTCATTGAGCTGATAATATTGAACCAATATTGATCATTTTCAATAGGTTTATTCCTTTAGTATAGCTTAATAACATATATGTATTTTAGCCAAATCAAATAATAAGTATGTCAAATTGTCATACTGATGGATGGACAGACAACAGATAAATCTAATTCATACACCATTTTTCAGTGCTAGATGTAATTTTCAATACTAGGTTAAAATGTTTCATATTATCATATTTGATTTTCAGTTTTTATTGATCTGATATTAAAATTTACATTTGCTCATGGGTAAAAAACAATTATTTATTGCAGAGTACTTTTGGTTTTAATAAACCATCATCAGTGCAAATATTACATCCTTTATGACAAAACAAGATGGAATGGTTATAAATATCTGCAATAAATAATTGTTTTTCATTTTAACTGAGAGCTTATAACTATGTATTATTTGTGGTTTTAAAAGTGAATTTGGATATATATTTTTGCTCATGGGTTATTGACAATATCAATTTGCCATTATTATTATTATAATAAACAGCACTGATCAAGAGTTTTATAACTGAAGAAGACTACATGAGTAAATTGAAAATGTTTCTGTAATAAAACTTTTTTCTTTTCTGATCAGTGCAGTTTTATTTTAATTTAAAATAAAAAATAAAATATGAATTCCATTATTATTTATAGAATTACTATTATTTAGTTTTTATAATGAATAATGAAAAACTTCTTACTTTAGACATTAAACAAAACCAAACAATAAGCCAAATAAGTAACTGAGGCAGGCTACGTGGCTAGCCGAAAACGTTTTTTGAATAAACTATTTATCTTACTTATTTGGCTTATTGTTTGGTTTTATTTAATTTTTATTTTAGAAATATAATAAGTGTAGTCAACCTCTGAGAAGTTGAGCTCTAACCACAAAGTCTATTCTTAAAAATGGGAGAGAGGTTGAAAATCGAATGTTCTACTTTGTACTGGTTAATGGCTAGAGTCATACAATGAAATAATTACGATTTAATTTTAAGTATGTTTTCAAACAATAAAAAGTGAAATCATATCGATATAAAATATAATTTTACTTAAATTAGCATGTTTCTATAAATAATTATGCATTCTTATAATATAGACTTAAAATTATATACAGTATTTCAAAACTTTTTTGTGATTGATTTATTTAATGTAATCGTAAAAAATTTCAAAATTTTATTTAATAAATAATTCAAATTTTTTAAACAAAAAAGTATACTTCATTAAATAGCTTTAATGGTCTCTTACAAGTAGGGTTAATCTACACATAATTAATAATTATAATTAACATAATTAATAATTAAAATTTATTTTAACCATAGTTATTTTATTGTATGATTCTAGTCATTAACTGGCACAAAGTAGTGCATTCGATTTTCAACCTCTCCCCTTTAAGAATAGACTTTGCAGCTCAGAGCTCAACTTCTCAGAGGTTGACTATACACGTGTAAATATCCATCTACTGAAAAACAATTTAATTAGATTTTTTCCAGTAGACACATTTCTACAAATATTAATATTTCCAAAACTAGCTGAATCCTTAATCCTAGCTACATATATGAATTTTGTTCAAATTGGATAATATTTACAATATTTGTAAATATCCTTCTTTTTATTATATCAATAATATTGATCTCATAAACTATTTTTAATATTATTGATTCTTTAATGGTCCAACAATATATATAAATTTCATTTAAATCTAATAATATGTGCTGTACATGAAATATCATGCTATATGTTATAGACCAGCCATTCTCAAGTGTGGCCACCCTAGAAAATTTTAATGCAGCCACAAGAAAATATTTTTTCTTCCAAATTTAAGAAAATGGTGGATATAACTATGTTAAATTTCTATTTAAAGTATTTATATAACTATTCTATTTAGCAGAGCAGGATTTTTGTAGTTCTGGTGGTATCTAGTAACAAACTAGTACTTTAAAAACTATAACTGTCAGCACTATGGCAGGAAATAAATTCATAATGCTACAAGTAAAATAAAAAACAGTAGACTTAGAAGTGCTTTCGATTTAATAAATCCTCATCAGCTACAACAAAAATTTGAAGAGCACAGTTTGTTCTATACAATGCTTAGAATCTTCATTCAATTATCTTAAAGTAACCTAATTTGAATAAATATTTTTAAGTACATCTGTACTAATTAAACATAACATAAAATAAAATAAATTGATTGGAACAATGCTAAAGTTATTAGAAAAGAACAAGATCCTAGAAGAGGGAGAATTGCAGAAACACTAGCAATCTTCAAAAAAAGAAAAACTGATACTAAACCGGTCAATAAATTGGACCCTTCAAATATTAATAATGCTTGGAAATGGTGCATGAGGAGGAGCTAACATCTGAACTGATATATTTAAAATAGTATAAAAACTCTGTGTTTGGTGTTTAATTCCTACAATCCTTTATATGTATATATATATTTTTAGCTGTTATTTTTGTGTTATTTGATTTATTTAACCTATTTATTTTATTTTATGTTACATTTAATTAGTGCAGATGTACATAAAAATGTTTATTCAATTTAGGTTACTATAGTAACCAGGTTCTTTAAGATATTTGAATGAAGATTCTAAGCATTGTATAGAACAAACTGTGCTCTTCTAATTTTTGTTGTAACTGACGAGGATTTATTAAATCGAAAGTGCTTCTAAGTCTACTGTTTTTTATTTTACTTGTAGTATTATGAATTTATTTCCTGCCATAGTGCTGATAGTTATAGTTTTTAAGTTATTTTGGTAGTGTAATAGTATTATTTAACTAATACTTTAGTTACATACATCTAATGATTACAGCTTACGATCTCTATTTAATTAGAAATAAATTAACATTAGCACTAGTTAGCAGATAAAAAATTTAATAACTTGTGTAACGAAATTGTTACACTAGTTATTTAATTTTTTATCTGCTAACTAGTGTTAGTGTTAATCTATTTCTTTAATGACATATTTGTGTTATTTCTTACTTTTTACATGAGGTAAATGCTTTGCCACATCCTAATCTTGACACTGCTATTTAGAATAAAAACAGAAATCACTAATAAATTATAGTTAAGACAGTTATGTTTTACTAATCCAAATCAATATATCTTAATTTAAAAACAATCTTTTTTCAAATAAAAACTGAATGATTGAAAATAAATTTCTTATTTTCACTTATAAGTGTAGTAAGTAGTTCATAAAGTTTAGTGGTAATATAAAAATAATCAATTTTTATCAGAAAAAAGATTTAATTTTAAAATAAAGTTAAGTTAGGTTATTTTAGTTAAGCTGCCATATCACATTTGGGAAGTTCTAGATTAAGTTAGATACTGAATCATATGACTGTGGTTATTTCAAAGACACATTACAGTATTATTTTGGAATTACAAAGAAAAATCTCAAAGAAAGATTGCAAGAACACAAAAGAGACATAAAAGAAGCCAAATTAAATACAGCACTCTCCACAGAAATTTACTATTACAACATAAAAATAGATTTGGGAAAAACTAAAAATTATAAAACTGACTTCAAACTTAAATGACACATTCTTACAAGAAACGATCAAAATATTAAAGAGAGAGCCACAGGGCAATATTTTGAACAAATAGGACTGCTGTAAAATTATCACCATCATGGATATATGCACTCAGAAGAGAATGACTTAGTTAACCCCATGAACATAAGTAATAGCATGGTAAATATTGTAAGAATGTTACATTAATATCAGTTTTATTTTATATGTTATCATTATAGTATTTAATTTAAATATTGTCATTATAATTCTTATTTAATTGTGATATTGTCACCATAGCAACAAATGTTAGCAATGTAATTTGTAATTTAAAATGTTCATATTTTTAGATAAATAAATCATTATTTAAGCATAAATTATTGTTTTATTAACATTTATTTAATAATACTCTGATAAAATTTCAACAATGAAATTTTATCAGAGAATGATTATGTCTATGAGAAATAAATTCCTTCTTTATGAGCCTGCTCTAGGAATGAATTAATTTGTAAGATCAGGAATTATCTATAATTATAAAAAAAAATTCAACACAAGTTGCCTTTTTTTTTGAAAAATAATAAATCTAAATATAAAATTCTCTGACTTATATAGATGGATCATTTATAAAATCATATGGAAGTCAAAGCATATATTGCAGCATACCTATTACTCTATATTATCACAAAGATGTAACATTAAATTTAATTATATTAAAGAATAAGCATATAAGTCAGACAGATGGCCATGTGGTAAAACAGTCACTTACTATTTTGGAGGATCCAGGCTCAGTTCAGAGTCCTACATCTCCAGTTTTTTAGAAACGATTCAGGCCTGGCTTGTTAACTAAAACTAATCTAATAAGCATATAAAACACACGCTCATAGATAAATGATATGTGAAAATATATGGCATAGTATTGTATTTTCTTATATCTGCATTATATCAGTAGATTTTTCTAGTAATCAGGAAATCACTACTTAACCTGTCCTTGTCCGCATCACACGCCGCTCTTAGGCTATCCGCCTGTCGGAAACCGCTTGTAATTGATCTAGCGGGCTCGCGGGCTTGCGGGCCTCACAAATGTAACGTTTATATAGGTTTGGGTGTCTATGGGCATGCCGAATGCAAAATGAACCCTCAAGCCAGGAATAGCCAACATTTTTCAATTGAAAAAGCCAGAAATTGAAAACAAAAAGAAAGTATACAATTTCACAAATAACAAAAAGAAGTATACAAACATTAATAGGAAGTAAACTATGATAACTTAAAACAAAATTTATAATGATATTGGGATTTAGTTTACTAAAAGATGCGATTAAAGACTTGAAGTTAATGGTGGCACTTCAGTCCCGGGAGATCACACATGCACAGAAAATGGACTTCACACACTTATTCCTTTATTATATTTATATATGATGATGTCTTTTCTCTATTGTTTTTGTTACTATTTTTTATAAGTTCCTAATAAAGATATTCTTTTTTATAAACATAAATCAATAAGAATTGTAATATAAAATCTCAATAAAATCACAGTTAATTACAAGAGGGCACCTACAATCTTTAGCATATTAAGGAACGACAAAGAAAAGAGAAACTCAGGCTTAGACTCTGGGGTTTATAAGATACCAATGGATAATATTCAAGATGATTGCAAGGAAGTCTACATAGGTGCCACAAAGAGGAACTTTACAGATAGAATAGAAGAGTATAAGGATAATGTGCGTAAAGGAAATGTAGCGACGGCATTGGCCCAAAGAGCCTACGAGAAAGATGTTAACATCTTGTGGGATGAAGTGAAAATCTTTAAGAAGGTGCATGATCATAGAGACTTATTTATTTCTGAAAAAATAGAAATCCTAAAAGCTAAGGAGAATGAAAAGGTTATTAATTGACAACTGGCGGACAATATGTCAAAAGCTTGGAGATATACAATCCATAAGTACAATGACTACCCTTTTTAAGCTGATGTATTCTTGTTTATTGTGTTAACCTATTTGTTATTAACAAGATAGACTTTTGTTTTATATGATAACCCTAAGCAGATTGGAAACGTCTTGCTTACTTTATTTTGTTTTATTTTTACATTTTATTATTTTTATTATGTTTATTATTGTTTATCTTGTAACTTTAGAAACCTTTCAACCCTATATTTTGTTTTATAATTATTTCCGGCCAGGCCAAATTTTTTAAAAGACTTATATTAAGCAATATAAGAGCAATATAATAACTGCTTAATATAAGTCTCTTTATTGAGACTTATATTAAGCAGTTTTGAATTTCTTGAGAATTTATAATGTAAAATCTTTTATATTTTGCACTTTTTTTGAATTTGTTAGAAATTATTTTATCATTCCTTCAGCTTAAATTAATATCCAGAAAAGAGATATTTTTGTTAGCTATTTCAATTTCAATCTCAAATTTTAAATCATCAACCAGATTATTAACAAGACTTAAAATGCTATTACTATCAATAATTTTATAATTAAATATTATGGAAATATTGATTGCAAGATTAATAATAATCAATTATTAATTAGTTCAAATTTGCTAAAATAATTGTCATCCCTGTATTAGAATGAGAAATATACCATTTCTCTTTTAAATGTTTGAAATGCAATATAAAAGTATAAAAAAAAATATCACATAATTTGTAAAATATTTTTTAAATGCCAATAATAATTGCACTTTGTTGCCTAGGGTGTCTATCACTTTGGTTTTATTTGATTGGATTTCAAATAGGGTTGATAGAAAAATTCAATTTCAAATAAAAATATTACATAATTTATAAAATTTTTTTTTAATTTAAAATTTAATTCAAACTTGCTAAAATAATTTTAAGCAAATTTGAAAAAAAGTTTAACGTGAAAAAGATTTTATATCACAACTATTATTGACCTATATATATAAAAAGAAATATCTGTATTAGGGAGTTATAATAAATATTAACAAGAATGACAGAAAACAGCCAATAGGAAATAGAAATAAATTTACTTAAAAAGAAAAACTGTTACATTATAATTGACTCTGACACTAATAATGATATTCAAGATGATGCAAATTGAGATACATTTTTTCACAAATGTGATGTTAAAATGGAGTGATTAAATCCAGAAAATAAATTGTGTCCAAGAAAAACATTTATTCTATATATATGAAAAAATTATAATTTTTTCAAAAAATATGAAATTTGGAAAATCAAATAATTTAAGGAAGAAGAAGTACTTCTTGTAGCTGTATCATCTGGATTATTTTCAATGTCCAATAATACAGAAGTGCAATTCATAAGCTGTAGACATTAGACTGAAGAAATCAAATACTAAAATCTGACAAGTCCTCTTCTCTCTCAGAATCTCCTACTTGCAAACAAATATTCTCTTTATTCCTTAGCTAATTGTTGCTATGCACAGTTCATTCAAAATCATTATTCTAAAGAATATTGATTTCAGCTTCAATAGTCTATGCCCCTTAGTCAATTTTGAAACTGTCATAATCCTCTCCTTAATGACAGGCTCAGATTCCTTGTCTGAACATATCCTTTTTTAAGGTTAGATTTCCTTTTAATTTGATGAAATATTTTGTTAGTTTTGTGCATAACTAGCTTTTGCATTTTCTTATATAACAACACAAGTAACCAAACTTTCAAATAAGCATTTTAGATAGTTGTTTCCTTTATATTTTTTGTTAAAATTATTCTTGTTTACATGCAAATATTTAAACTGGATGATATTTATTCTAATTTATTACTGACTGATTTGATTTCACTACTTAATTATAGATCAATTTAATTGGATATATGTAAGTCACAGACTACATATATCTAGTTTGGGGCCTACTGTACTATATACATGCAAATATTTAAACTGGATGATATTTATTCTAATTTATTACTGACTGATTTGATTTTTATGTATTTGTTTTATTCCATTTTGAAATAGAAAAGACCAAAAAAAAAAAAAGATATATGAAATGAAATATTAGTTTTCATCGAATATAAAAAAAAACACTACACAGAAAATTTGTTTAATTATTGATAATATCCTTCAAAGGAAATCTAATCTTTCCTAATTGAGCAGCTAGTGCTTTTGAAAGATATATGAAATGAAATATTATTTGCAATAAACAAGTTTTAGCAATATTTTATAAACACATTTTGTTTTTTTATAGTGAATCACTTAATAAAACAAGCAGTTCTATACACAAAATAGTCAATATGATAAGATGGATATAGTTTTTTTTACTATATAATATATATTTCAAATTTTTCCAAATAACTTTCATTGCAAATAAAGTTCTTTTTAAACATTTCAAAACAAATTATAGTGCAACTGTGTATTCAATAATATTTGAGATAAAATATTTGAAAGATGTCAAGATATATCCAGTTTTTGAGTTTTTCAAAAACTAAAGATCCTGAAAGATCTGAAAATTTTCGCTTTTAATTTATTCAATGAGTGCAACAAATATACCAAAAATTATTTTAATTGGGTATCAAGGTTCATTCTATTGATGATTTGACATTGAATGACTTGTTGATATCTATTTATAGATTTAGATTCTTTTAATTAATGAATCATTGATGTTAATAAAAGTAACAAAATTTAATTTAATAATATCATTCACAGATTACCTGAGAAGTGCAGAGATAACCAAGAAATATGAGGCTGATTAATGTGATGATAAATTCAGTAGAAGTCCTCTTATCCGGCATTCTATTAACTGATACGTCTGATGAGCTAACATCTGTCGATCTTAGTAATAATTAAATACATTAGCCAAAAGTGTTTTAAAACAGTATGTATATTATCTTTCTGTTTAAACTTTTATTTACATGATTAATATAACATCATCTAAAATATAACATCATTTGTGTACATCGCTTATTTAAGGTGAGTGTTTATTTTATTTTATTATATAAATACATATATATATATATATACATAAATACAATACAATGTGTGTATTAGTTTTTTTGTTGTTTATAGTATCATTAAAACTGATACATCAGATGATATTCATGCCATATAAAAGGACTTCTACTGTAATTGCGTTGTTAGCAATTTTATATCTTTTTTTTATATGGATAATTTTAATAACAAGTAATAAATATATAATGAGATTCTTGCTCCATTATAAAATATAAAAGTTAAAAAATTAGATCATTTATAATACATTAGGTTCTCATTTAATGTTGCCTCACTTAACTTCATTTTGCTATTATGTCATAAGCAAAAACTAAATTAAATAATTAAATAATTAAATTTTTAAGGCAGCAGAATGAATGAAATTCTATTTTCTTGCATTTTCTGCATATGAGACAGAAAATGTGTTGGAAACCTATGCAATTGTAACCAGTGTAATTGTAGAAAACCAGGCAACTACATTTTATACAAGTGCTAATACAAGCACACAATATTGTCTAAGAACACAGTAATTTCACCCTTTGTGCTCTTCTTTTACCTAGATACACACCTTTTTAAAATCCAATAAAAAAAAAGAAATTTTCGATATTTTGATATAACTTATTTTTTCCCACCAAAAAAAAATTGGATTTTGTTGTCCATTACTATATTCTGATATTGTTTTTTAATTTTAGATTAAGAATAAAAAGAAAAAAATTACAAAAATTGTTATGCCTTATTTGCATATGTAAATTTTATTCATTTTTTCAAATTATTAATTTTTTCTGCTTTTGATAAAGAAAATTTTTATATACTTAAATTCTTGATCATATTCTGCTTCAAATAATACCAATTACTAGATTGTTCTAAAGAATTTTTGCAACTAACGAAGATTATTTATTTTGTAATTCGATAGTGCTAAGCCTAAACTGATTGCATGTGTAAACAAACTATGTACTCAGTCTCCTGGTGATTGAAATACAGTAATTTGCTAGACAAATAAATAAAATAATTATTTATTAGCTAATTATTCTTATTTTCTTAAAATAATGTGTGAGAAATTAATTTTTCTTTATATGAAGTATTAGTATGTATAAAAATGAATGACTTTTAAAAAGCCTTATTTTTATAAATAAATAATGCTGTAATTTGAATTTGTAGCAATTATTATGCATCTATATGCTAGATTTAATATTACATTTTGATAAATTATCACATTTCACAATTGTTTTAGTCAAGATTCATGTCTGTGCCTTTTAGAAATAGCAGATGGTGAATTATTTCTCTATATTTAATTGTTCTAATTCATAATTTTAAAATATTTTTGTCAAAAATAAACTTATATTAGTATTTTCAAACCAAGAAGATAGATTGTGATGCCTCTCCCCTTGATTATCATAATGTAACTAACCCATAGCCTGAGGTCAAATAGTTGACCTTGGATGGATGCTTTTTGACAATATACAACCCTGATCTACTAAGGACTTGTTTTGACTGCAGATAACACAGAAATTACTTTATTAATTAAATTTTTGTGTTTTATTTAAAATATAATTAATGTAAATAAAAAGAAAAAAATTACGAAAATTGTTATGCCTAATTTGCATATGTAAATTTACGATCAGCTGACTTCATAATCAGTTGAATATTTCCTGCCATAATCTAGAATGCAGACTTCCTCATTGATCATTAAGTGTGAGATTGGTTGCTTTGTTTCTCTGATAAATGGAAATTTATATATTTTTAAATAAAATTAATTTATCAAATTTTATGTATGAAATAAACAGCAAAATCATATTTACAAGGGGCCAGACTTTCCCAAATTATAATTTATTGGAAAAAAAATTAACATAAACTAAAAAGGAAACGTTGAATATAATACAACAAATTCAGACGTCTTGTTGTTAAATTTTTGGCAGTGCAAAAATCATAAATGTATTAATGATTCAGATTAAATTCGAATTAGAGTGATAGTTAAAAATTTATTAGAATATTCTAATAAATTTTTAATTATGAATTAGAACAATTAAATATAGAGAGATAATTCACCATCTGCTATTTTTAAAAGGCACAGACATGAATCTTGACTAAAACAATTGTAAAATGTGATAATTTATCAAAATATAATATTAAATCTAGCGTATAGATGCATAATAATTGCTACGAATTCAAATTACAGCATTATTTATTTACAAAAATAAGGCTTTATAAAAGTCATTCATTTTTATACATACTAATACTTCATATAAAGAAAAATGAATTTCTCACACATTATTTTAAGAAAATAAGAAGAATAATTAGCTAATAAATAATTATTTTATTTATTTGTCTAGCAGATTACTGTATTTCAATCACCAGGAGACTGAGTAATTGAAATCAATTTTTTGTTTAATACATTAAAAGTACAAAGAATAAGATAAAATTTGATATTTTAGACATTTTTTTTATTTAAGCAAAAATTAATGAAATTATAGGTTCCTAAAACCTTGTGTCTTGCAGTACAAGGCATAGGAATTCTAGACAATCAAGGCTGTTCTAAAGTGCTTCATGCAATGGAGCGCATAGGGTTAAACTATATTGTAATAAGCAGGGTGCAGATACCGACACCTGCATTTTTTTTTGCCGACACCAACACCAACACCTCTGACAGTAAACATGCACAAATGATTTTTTAGAACACATCTTTATTCAATATTTATTATTAAAAATATTATTTATTCACCAAAAAAAAGAAAATTATTATTTAATACATTTTTAAAATTAAAAACTAATAAATTATGATCAGTGAGGAAGTTATTGCAGACACTGACACTCCAGCCCTGGTTATAAGTCAACCAGTTAGATTTACCATTTGGAAGTATTTTGACTTTTCAATCAGAGGACCTAGTATTTAATTTCACCTCGGAAAAATTATTTGAGGATCCAAACCAATTTATCTATCCTCTTTTGCTACAGTCTGGCTAGGATTTTTTAGATATATTCTACATGCAATTTGTGATAGGAATTATTAGTATCATTGAGAACTGATGTTAAGAAAAAAATTATGGACATAATATCTGTGAATTCTAAAATGTCTCACTAGAAAATAAATTCTCTTTCCAGTATATTCTAAGATATAACTGCTAGGTAAAAATTTTTCAATTGGAATTTACTCTTAAATTATGCTTTCCATTCATTTCATTCATTAATGAAATAAATGGAAAGCATGAACAGTAGAGTAATAATTAAATGATGAAAATTACTAAATAGTATCAATTCTAGTACCAGAAAGAAAGCATTCTAGGAATGTAATCCTATACTAAACCAATGGGTTTTCTGGTTTCATTTAACATTGCAATTTTCAGAAATCCTATCCCCAACATTAAATGAGAACCTATACTACTTAGTTTAGAAGGATATATTGTAGTTAAATTATTTGATATTACTGATTTTTATATTGCAATATATTGTTACACTAATAAACTTACTTATGTAGTCCTTAAGTTATTGGTATGCATATTCTGTTTCACATAATAAATACATAACTTTGAAGCCAGTTTCTTGAAACAAGTATTTCAATAAAATTTAGTAGCTCTCCAACTCATATAATTAATTTGTCCTAAAAATTTCCTTATAAGTCAAAAACTATGAAAGTAACAAAGCTTAAATTCAATATATACAAATGCTTACATTGATAAACAATGGCTAAGTGAAATTTATGAACATACTTTAAGCATAAATAAGAAATTTAAGTTATATTTTTGCAAAAAAATAAATTGTTTAGTGAATTTTTTATTTGAGTTTTATGCAAATTCATCACAAATAAAAAGTTTAGTTAGGTTATTTTTGATTAACCATTAAATCTTACTGGAGATATTGTGAGGAAGTTAACTTTGACCTGTCCTATTTTATTTTATTATGCACTTTATTATTTAGCGTTATTTTCTTATTATCTAATGTATTATATTTTAGTTTGAGTTAACTTACTTCCACCTTTTCCGTCGTCGTTAGCAATCACGTGATACGGAATCAGAAATCGTCCTTCGGAAGAGCTGTCCTGGTTAATGACGTCATCATCTAATCTAAGTAATTTTACCACTGGTCCGATATTTTGTATTGATGTTTTGTTCGGTATATAATTAAATTGTAAAGAGGATGAATTTTGTTCGTATAAAATTAAATTGTAAAGAGGATGACATGAATTGACTACTCTATACTAATAACTTTAAACTTGTTACATATAAGAGTATGTAAAAAGCAACACAGGACTGTAAGTCACTTGGTATAAAAAACCAACGCAATCGACAACTCAAATGAGGTGTTGTATGGACGTAAAGTTGGTTAAAATGACATTGGAATTCTTGTAAAGGTCTCTAATTTGCTTGAAGTTTGTATCGGTGGTGGAGGTGGTAGATTTAAGTAGTATTTAAGGTTCTTCTTTTTGTGATTAATTGATCGTTGGTATTTGAGTTAGATTAAACAAGTTTTGTTGATTATTTGATTGTTGCTTTATTAGAGTTTCAATAAAGCATTTATTAACACTTTTTTTGAAAGTGTTTTTGAGTCTAATATATTTATATTTTCTTATTATCTAACTTTGTTGAGTCTAATAAATTTATATTTTTTTGTCATTTAACTTGTTTGAATGAGTCTAATAAATTTTACATTTTTTGTTATCTAACTTGTTTGAGAATTGGAGTTTAATAAATTTATATTTTTTTTGTTATTACTTGTTTGAGAATTCCTTCAATTTATTAGCGTAAGTTTCTAACATCGTTTGTTGTTTTCAATCTAACACTTATTTGTTACTTCTAGTTGTAAGTTTCCAGTTTTGTTTTTGCCGGTTAACGATAGTTATTGTTAAATTGTTTGTTTTGTAGTAAATTATATTTAAGTTAGAGTTTAGTTAAGACCTGAGCTCAGGCCGAACGTTAGACCGTATGAGTAGTTTGTAATTAATAATATTGACATTCGTCCTAATCTGTGACTTTGCAATATTATTGTCAATGGCCAAAAGTGGCCACTGACAATAATATCTCCAGTGCACAATGAACCAACACTCATTGTGAGGTGAACAGAAGATTAAAGAATGGAGTTCAGGCTAGGCCTGGACCCCTTCTGAAAAACTGAATCTTCCAAGACTGTAAGCAATTACTTTATCATTTCACAAATAAAATGACTTAGGCATCTGTAGAACTTGAACCACATAAGTGGAGACCTACTGCACATGGTTTATGTATCACTATTTACATTATACATATAATATAAACAAGATTCTTCATTCTACATTTAATGGATACTGTTAACAAAATACTCTGTATATCTTTCTCTTGATTTATGAACATTTAATTTTTAAATTTTTGCAATGAGAAATATACAGCCCCTCCTGATTTACAATTTGACTTTATGTAAAAAATTTTACATAATTTTTTTATGATATAGAGAAAGCATTATAAGTTACAAATATGTACAAATAAAATTTTGTGGATAAAGTGTAACAATATCATCAAAAGGACAATATACTTTTTTGATGTTGACATTCCTTTGGTCAATACTATTATCATAAATTTCTTATATAAGGTGTGTGAAAAAGTTCTCGCTGTTTTTTTTCGAAAAAAGTCTTTATTTAAAAAAGAATGAAAATAAATACATCAATGAAAGTATTGTCCATCGCTGGCCAATACTTTTGCCCATCTTTCAGGTAACTGTTGAATGCATTGCATAATCGATATCCATCCATCACAATACGATGACGGACTGCAGAAAAATGGAGATTATGAACCTTCTTGGATAAATTGGACAGTTTTTTTCTTATTTTCTAATTCAGAATCACTAAATTAAAAATAAGAGAAGCCATTGGTTATGATGTGGTTGTCTTATAATGCAGGTTGGATCACCACCCTGCAAACCTGCATTATAATGGGGGACCACTGTATCATATTGCTGATATGATACTGTTCCATGCATTTGTTTTCCTTTCAATCAGGAAACAATATACTGCAATAATGTGTAGGTGCAATCACTGTAGTCATCTTGCCAGGGGAGTTTTTGATTCAGAATTTTTATTAAAAACATTTTATCTCATCTCGTGTAAAATTCAATTTACATAAGAAACTTTGGTCTCAATTATTTGTACAAACCAGGGAATAGACCATCGTACATGCAAAATTTCTTCACTTGTGGCGCCAACTGTGCTTAGGCTTAGCATCCAGCTGTTACATAGCGTTTCGCTCTCGTTTGCATTTGTCTTTTTAATTATCTGCATAGTTAAGCTGGTTCATTATGGACTTTAGCAAATTGACCGTTTCTGAGCTTAACAGACAATTAAAAAATATTGGAGCAAAATAATAAAAACAAAACAAAAGTGGGACAAAAGCGGAGTTAATTTGAAAAGTAAGTGATGTTAAGCCATGCTTATTATAAACTTGCATAAATCACATTATAAGCATGTGTCATGAGTGGACTATATGTATTAAAGATCTTTCGTAGTAAAAAAATTACTTCTTGGTGTCTTACAGCAGGATCATAATGTCGTATATAACTTTTTATTAGCTATTATTATTTTTATTTACATAATGATTTTTATGTTTTGTTTGTGGAAAGTATTTCTTAATTGGACATGATTTTATTCATATATCATATTTGTAAAAGAAAATCACAAATATATCAGAATCTTTAACAGATTTAGGAAAATTGATATTTAATGCATACTGCCATTACTCATCAAGAATGCTTATGATGTATCAGACACTTGTCATATTAACCTTTTAAATTTGTTTACAATGCTGTTAACTTTTCTATAAATTATTTGATTGTAGGAAAGAAGCATTAAAGAGAATCTTAATAAGCGACACGAATATTATAGCCAAACACAATTATGGGTTACAAAACTTGAAGTTTGTGACTTTGTTATGTGAGTCCATATGGAATTTATGTTGAAAATATGGCTAAGGCCAAACTTACTGCCAGAAGATTTTAAAGCAAGCAGACTTGTAGCATAAGTGTGTTTTTGCATCAAAATATTAATAGTTCTAAATAATATTTCACATGTATAATGAAAAAAGCATTACCAGCAGTAGAGAAATACATTCATAAAAAACTTTAATGAACAAACGTTTTCGGCTATTTAAAGCCATCCTCAGGTTCATACAAACATTTAATAATGATGTTCTAGAACACTGAACCGTTTGAAGAATGTTACATGTTCTAAAAAATTTAAATTGATTTCAAAATAATACAATCTACATATACATTTAACAACTACAAAAAAGATTACTATGGTTACATATTGACGATATGTAAGTATATTATTTGTAAGGACCTAACGTGGAAACGCATTTAAAAAAGTTAATTTCGCATCTTAACAGCGTACTCCCATGCTTTGGGTACACCTACTACTTTCTCGTTCAATAAGTGCTCATCATTCTGTCTTCTCACTACCTCCAATGCTTCTGTTAAGTACTTATGCTCATTCTTCTCTACTTGTCTCACACTCTAGCTTTATCCCAGTATATCTCCGAATCATTCGCGTAGGCCTCCACTGCTAACGCTGTATTTAAGTTCCCTTTGGTGATATCTCTTCTATGCTCTAATAGACTCTGTTCTAGAGTTCTTGATATGACCCCCTATGTATTTTGAGCATTCTCCATTCTTCACATTCTTTACTGGCACTTCATAAACATCTGTTTGTTCAGATTCTTTCAACAGCTCTTTGTCATTCCTTAACCTATTATATATCATTGGGAGCCTCCTGCGTACTATGTTCTTCCCTTGACTTTCTACTAACCTTCTTATAAAACCGTAATTGCATAGACTATGCGGTACAGGCATATAACTCTTTGTGTCTTCTATGATTTCCCGTGTATCTGTTGTACTCTTACATTCCTCCATCTTGTTAAGCAAGCTCCACTTTATTACTTTGTAAATGCTTAGAATAAACTGTTTCCCATATCCATGCTCCTTTCCAGTCCTAACTATATAATCTATCTCTCTTCTCTCGTCCTCTTCTTTCTTACAATAAATGATGGCCCTTCGAAAGAAGAATCTGAAGGCAAGCTTTCTATATGTCATTGGGTCTTTGGACCAGTTGGGAAAAATCACTGGTTCATACGTCGGCTTATGATAGACAGAAGTTACTAGGTCACTCCCTTCGGCTATTATTTTTATATCAAGGTAGCTGATTTTTTCTCTGCTCTGCTGCTCTACTCTTAAAACCAAGCCATACATTTCTACAGTGAAATCCTCGGCTAGTTTATTAACATCACTGTCAATCATTCACAGGTTAGGACATCATCCACGCATCTCACATAAAATTTTAATGACAATTGGAATTTACTTACTATTTCTGTTTCCAAGCTCCTTAGAGTTATTTCTGTAAGTACCCCTGCGATCGGACTACCAATCGGTACACTCCTTGTTTGCTGGTAAAAGCCTCCCTTAAAAACAAAATATGAATCATAACAAATTGTATGCACAATGTCCCTAAGAAGTGGTATGCAGAGGTGCGATTCAGGTAGATTCTCAAGTAGAAACTTGTAGAACAGTAGGCACGTGGGCTCAAGGCGCAGGGACGGGTAAAGACTTTCAATGTTGTATTTCACAAATATGTCATTCTAGTAGTGCTGAAGTTTGGTAATTCTTTCTAATACATTAGAAGTGGTGCTGGATGTCAGCTCGGTGTCCGTTAGTATATTCAAGCATCATCTCGCTAGGACTTTCTCGAGGGCATAAGTCGGTGCTCTTCTTTCCTCAACTATAGGCCTTACTGCAACTGGAACTTTATGTATTTTAACTTTATGTGTTCTACAGGTTTCTACTTGAGAATCTACCTGAATCACACCTCTGTGCACCACTTCTTAGGGAAATTGTGCATACAATTTGTTATGATTCATATTTTGTTTTTAAGGGAGGCTTTTACCAGCAAATAAGGGGTGTACCGATTGGTAGTCCGATCGCAGGGTACTTGCGGAAATAACTCTAAGGAGCTTGGAAATAGAAATAGTAAGTAGATTCCAACCGCCATTACAATTTTATGCGAGATACATAGACGATGCCCTAACCATGTGGAGGAACAAGAGTGATGTTAATAAACTAGCAGAGGATTTCACTGTAGAAGCGTATAGCTTGGTTTTAAGAGTAGAGCAGCAGAGCAGAGAAAAAATCAGTTACCTTGATATAAAAATAATAGCTGAAGGGAGTGACGAAGTAACTTCTGTCTATCGTAAGCCGACGTATGAACCAGTGATTATGGACCAAAGACCCAATGACAACTGGTCCAAAGACCCAATGACATATAAAAAGGCTGCCTTCAGATTGTTCTTTCGAAAGGCCATCATTTATTGTAAGAAAGAAGAGGACGAGAGAAGAGAGATAGATTATATAGTTAGGACTGGAAAGGAGCATGGATATGGGAAACAGTTTATTCTAAGCATTTACAAAGTAATAAAGTGGAGCTTGCTTAACAAGATGGAGGAATGTAAGAGTACAACAGATACACGGGAAATCATAGAAGACACAAAGAGTTATATGCCTGTACCGCATAGTCTATGCAATTACGGTTTTATAAGAAGGTTAGTAGAAAGTCAAGGGAAGAACATAGTACGCAGGAGGCTCCCAATGATATATAATAGGTTAAGGAATGACAAAGAGCTGTTGAAAGAATCTGAACAAACAGATGTTTATGAAGTGCCAGTAAAGAATGTGAAGAATGGAGAATGCTCAAAATACATAGGGGGTCATATCAAGAACTCTAGAACAGAGTCTATTAGAGCATAGAAGAGATATCACCAAAGGGAACTTAAATACAGCGTTAGCAGTGGAGGCCTACGCGAATGATTCGGAGATATACTGGGATAAAGCTAGAGTGTGAGACAAGTAGAGAAGAATGAGCATAAGTACTTAACGGAAGCGTTGGAGGTAGTGAAAAGACAGAATGATGAGCACTTATTGAATGAGAAAGTAGTAGGTGTACCCAAAGTATGGGAGTACACTGTTAAGATGTGAAATTAACTTTTTTAAATGCGTTACCACGTTATGTAAGTATATTATTTGTAAGGACCTATCGTCAATATGTAACCATAGTAACCCTTTTTGTCGTTGTTAAATGTATATGTAGCTTGTATTATTTTGAAATCAATTTAAATTCTTTAGAACATGTAACATTCTTCAAACGGTTCAGTGTTCTAGAACATCATTATTAAATGTTTGTATGAACTTGAGGATGGCTTTAAACAGCCGAAAATGTTTATTCATTAAAGTTTTTTAAGAATGTGTTTCTCTACTGTTGGTAGTACTTTTTTCATTATATGTGTTAGTAGGAGTTTAGGCAGTTATTACTCAGTGAACATAAATAATATTTCTTTAATTATTAATAATACTATATTAATCACCAAAATTATGATTTGTAGAAATGTATAATTGATTAGAAACTATTGTCTCCCTGTTGAATGTTTTGTCTATTCACACAATTTTTATTTATTTTTTAATAAAGATATCGAACTAAAGAATGAAGAATAAAGAAAAAAGTATACTGAAATTAGTTAAAATATATTTTTATTGTTATTATATTTATTTAGAGCAAAACATTTGTATTTAACTCATTAGATTTTGAATTTGTATAATTTAAATTTACAAAGCTTGCGAATTTTAACAAAGATCATTAACAATAATTATAAATTAACCTAACGGTCTAATGACCCTGCCATCCAAAGTTTGGCCTGAGCTCAGGTCTTAACCTAACTCTAACTTAAGTATAATTAACTATAAAACAATCTAACAACAACGTAACGTCTAACCAGCAAAACGAAACCGGAAATCGGAACTTACAACTAAAAGTACCGATTAAATGTTAGAACTAGAATGAACAACGATGTTAGAAAACTTATCCTAATAAATTGAAAAAATTCTCAAACAACTTAGATAATAAAAAATATAAATTTATTAAACTCAAAACACTTACAAAAGTGTTAATAAATGCTTTACGAAACTAAAATAAAGCAACAATAAATTAATCAACAAAACTTGTTTAAGCCAGTTTAAATATCAACAATCAATTATTCACAAAAAAAGGAATCTTAAATACTACTTAATTCTACTATCTCCACTACCAATACAAACTTCAAAAATATTGTTGATCTTTTACAAGAAACTCAAATGCATTTAGCCAACCTTACTTGATATAACACCTCTCTGAGTCGTCGATTTCATCGGCTTTTATATCTGAGTGACGTACAGTCCCGTGTAGCTTCATTTACATAAATATACGTAGCATACAGAGTTATTCATTCATGTCATCCTCTTTACAATTCATTTATATACCGAACAAAACATTGATACGGATCATTCTTACATTCTCATATTGGACCAGTGGAAAAATTAGATAGGATGACATCATTAGCCAGAACAGCTCTTCTGGAGAAAGGTTTCCGGTTCCGTAACATGTGATT
Source organism: Olivierus martensii (assembly GCA_000484575.1). Lineage (NCBI taxonomy): Eukaryota > Metazoa > Arthropoda > Arachnida > Scorpiones > Buthidae > Olivierus > Olivierus martensii. The sequence continues at coordinate 21,814 of AYEL01086975.1, forward strand.
GCTAACTATTACGATGGAGAATGTGAAAGTAAGTCAACTCTTAAAATAAAATATAATATGTTAGATAATAATTATAAATAATAAAAGTGCATAATAAAATAAAACAGAACAGGTCAGAGTTAACTTCCTCACAAATTGACTATACATATTTTTGATTCTGTTTTATCAAGACAAAAGAAGCAATAATCCAAGTTTTGGACTGTTATTTTTTTATGTAATACTACAATTTTATATTGCATTAAAGAGATAATTATAGCAAAGCTTCACACATAAACACTTTGTTTCTTAAAGTTTAGAAGATAAATGCAGTTGTCACCTAAAAAAAATAATTATTAACTAGTAAACCTGTTGCAGCTATGCCAGCAATAAAAAAAATATGTCAGTAATCAATGAATGATTTTATAATTTAATTTCAAAATTTAATCTATTAATAGATTACTTAGGAGTAATTCCAGAATTTTCTGTTGAATTTAATTAAATACGCCACTGGGATTAAAGTTTTTGGCCAGAGGCTGAGAGACGTTGCCGGGCCCAAGGGAAAAATTTGTGTGTGCTCCAAGTAATTTTAGTTATAAGGTTGGGGCAATTTATTACTCCCGTTCAGACTCTAATTTACAATACCGTCTTTCTAAGGATAATTGGCACGAAAAAACAAATTGTGTGCTAAATATGACCCCTCGTGAAACTCGTGCCAGGAAATTTTACCACATCATCACTCGCCTCTCATTGGCCCTGTTTTCGCTGCTCATTTGAAAATATATCTATCTTGAGGCACACTGCCACGAATCCCACTTAATCTTTATTGACGTCATTAGACATTCTGACCGCTGGTAAATGACCGTACGGTTTAAAAACAGAAAAGGTGTTTTGCTTGCTCAAAGGTGTGATCTCAGAACATGGCAATTCTAAAGCCATTCAATTAAGCTAAAATGAAAGATTTTATGAATTAATGTAAAATTATCATCCAACAGATATTGTAGTGATGTCATAAATACGACTGAAAATATTTATTTCATTTTTATATGTCTGAATCTGTCAAGTAATAATCAAATATTTTTGTAATGTGTAAGTATAGAAAAATAACATCAAGCCCTTTGAGAGTATTTACAAATAAAAGCATAATCTATCTGGGTTTGAAATCTTCTTGCACCCAATTTATTTTTATATTTTTCTTGCCCATTACGCATTTTATTTACCTATTTATTACTATCCATTAGCCTTAGTGATGATCAATATACACCTGGTTATCGTTGTTGCTCGGAGAACGATGATGGCCCATAATCTTCATGAGAATTTCTACAAATATAACTCTAATTTTGACATCTGACTTCAGATTGGTATGTTGACTAATCAGGAGGACTCTTTGAAAAATTTTATAACCAACTTATTTTGTCTACAGGGTTATGCCAACCATGCAGATTGGATGGGATATCTACTTAGGCTGAACTCACACGTACCACAGCAGAACCATACCACGACCACAAAACTAAGATCAGTTTGGGGTCAGCCGTGAATTATAATTATATTAATATGGCGGCCGGATGGCTGAGTGGTAACGCTGTCGGTGTGCCACACAGGAGGACCCGGGTCTGGTCCCAGATTTTTTTGGGGTACTGGGCCCAGCCTGGTGATCCCCGTCATTCACCATCTGATCCCCCTCCACGGGTGTAGGTGCAGCCCATGGTTGGAACTAGTCTCGCCCCCTTAGTAATCTTCCTGACTGGAAAGGGGCATAAAAAATTTTATTAATATAAAAACGCATAATCTAATTCACATGGACCACTAACTGAAGTTGGTTTCAACGGCTGTCGCAATGCGTAGTCCATGTGAGTTAGATTATACGTTTCTATATTAATATAATTATAATTCACGACCGTTCACAAACCCACCACAGTTTTGTGGTCGTGGTGTAGTTCTGCTGTGGTATGTGTGAGTTCAGCCTTAAACTGATTTAAGATAAGTTATTCATTTATTAACAGAATGGACTTCATTGAAATGATAGTACAGATTAGAATGAGAAAATTCAGTTGTTTTCTTGCGCGATTTGACAGCATGGCGGAAATAAAGCCATTCACATATATTCCTATAGGTATAATTGCAATGATTGTAATGCCAACAAAAGTAGTATGAAACGAAAGAGATAACCTATAGGTCAAAGTTCATTAAAAAATGAAAGATGAAATCGGTACATTTCCGAAATATACATCTTTTTATTCCATTCTTAAATACAACGAAACAGACGACTGCGCAATTAATTATGTATCGGTAGAATGGACTGTTAACTATAAACATCATTATAGCAATTTATCTCGAATATATCATCGATCTGACTCCTGTTTCTTTTTATGATTGTTGACTTATAGACTGACCTCTTTCACTTGGTACTACTTTTACCGGACTTTACAAAATTAAAATTGTACCATCTCGTGGTTCGAATTCATCTTGCAGGCAAGTTATTTTGTGTATTTTTTGTGTCCATTACTCTTCTCTTGTTGTTTTATTACTGTTCTTTAGTCTAACCGATGATCAATCTACACATGCTTATTTATTATTCAGAGAAATGATCGGTTGGCTTATTGTGTCCATTGCGAATGTTTTCACTATAGAACTGCCTAATTTTGACACATGACTATAGATTGTTTCCTTGACCAACTGAGACATCTCTCAGAAAAATTTAAGGATGATGTATTTTGATATTTCGTATACAGAAATGAGCTGTCAACAAAAACAAGTGCAATGGCGAAAGGATGAGGGAGACGTAATACAACTGACTGACTATCAACTACTTCACTCAACGCCGCTGAATTTCCCTGTTATAAAGTTATTTGAAAGTATCCACTGGCTGTACAGGTTATAAAAGGGTTATTTAGTTTTATTTTCTTGTGCGAGAAACATCGTGACATCACAAACATCATTGATTGAATTAAAAAAGCAGATATATTAAAATAAAATGGAATATGTTTGTAGAATTTATTGTTTTTTTGCTCTTTTATAATATTATATAATCTTTTTAACTATTAAATTATATGTAATTATCATCTAAGAGATAAGACCTAATCTAATCCACCAGAAAGCCAACATATCACGCCATCTATAAAATAAGTTAAAAAGTTTTGTTGTTATTTGATTTTTTTGAATTTTTTTATACAGTTATTAAAATATATATTTAATAGTCAAAAATTGACTATACATATTTTTGATTCTGTTTTATCAAGACAAAAGAAGCAATAATCCAAGTTTTGGACTGTTATTTTTTTATGTAATACTACAATTTTATATTGCATTAAAGAGATAATTATAGCAAAGCTTCACACATAAACACTTTGTTTCTTAAAGTTTAGAAGATAAATGCAGTTGTCACCTAAAAAAAATAATTATTAACTAGTAAACCTGTTGCAGCTATGCCAGCAATAAAAAAAATATGTCAGTAATCAATGAATGATTTTATAATTTAATTTCAAAATTTAATCTATTAATAGATTACTTAGGAGTAATTCCAGAATTTTCTGTTGAATTTAATTAAATACGCCACTGGGATTAAAGTTTTTGGCCAGAGGCTGAGAGACGTTGCCGGGCCCAAGGGAAAAATTTGTGTGTGCTCCAAGTAATTTTAGTTATAAGGTTGGGGCAATTTATTACTCCCGTTCAGACTCTAATTTACAATACCGTCTTTCTAAGGATAATTGGCACGAAAAAACAAATTGTGTGCTAAATATGACCCCTCGTGAAACTCGTGCCAGGAAATTTTACCACATCATCACTCGCCTCTCATTGGCCCTGTTTTCGCTGCTCATTTGAAAATATATCTATCTTGAGGCACACTGCCACGAATCCCACTTAATCTTTATTGACGTCATTAGACATTCTGACCGCTGGTAAATGACCGTACGGTTTAAAAACAGAAAAGGTGTTTTGCTTGCTCAAAGGTGTGATCTCAGAACATGGCAATTCTAAAGCCATTCAATTAAGCTAAAATGAAAGATTTTATGAATTAATGTAAAATTATCATCCAACAGATATTGTAGTGATGTCATAAATACGATTGAAAATATTTATTTCATTTTTATATGTCTGAATCTGTCAAGTAATAATCAAATATTTTTGTAATGTGTAAGTATAGAAAAATAACATCAAGCCCTTTGAGAGTATTTACAAATAAAAGCATAATCTATCTGGGTTTGAAATCTTCTTGCACCCAATTTATTTTTATATTTTTCTTGCCCATTACGCATTTTATTTACCTATTTATTACTATCCATTAGCCTTAGTGATGATCAATATACACCTGGTTATCGTTGTTGCTCGGAGAACGATGATGGCCCATAATCTTCATGAGAATTTCTACAAATATAACTCTAATTTTGACATCTGACTTCAGATTGGTATGTTGACTAATCAGGAGGACTCTTTGAAAAATTTTATAACCAACTTATTTTGTCTACAGGGTTATGCCAACCATGCAGATTGGATGGGATATCTACTTAGGCTGAACTCACACGTACCACAGCAGAACCATACCACGACCACAAAACTAAGATCAGTTTGGGGTCAGCCGTGAATTATAATTATATTAATATGGCGGCCGGATGGCTGAGTGGTAACGCTGTCGGTGTGCCACACAGGAGGACCCGGGTCTGGTCCCAGATTTTTTTGGGGTACTGGGCCCAGCCTGGTGATCCCCGTCATTCACCATCTGATCCCCCTCCACGGGTGTAGGTGCAGCCCATGGTTGGAACTAGTCTCGCCCCCTTAGTAATCTTCCTGACTGGAAAGGGGCATAAAAAATTTTATTAATATAAAAACGCATAATCTAATTCACATGGACCACTAACTGAAGTTGGTTTCAACGGCTGTCGCAATGCGTAGTCCATGTGAGTTAGATTATACGTTTCTATATTAATATAATTATAATTCACGACCGTTCACAAACCCACCACAGTTTTGTGGTCGTGGTGTAGTTCTGCTGTGGTATGTGTGAGTTCAGCCTTAAACTGATTTAAGATAAGTTATTCATTTATTAACAGAATGGACTTCATTGAAATGATAGTACAGATTAGAATGAGAAAATTCAGTTGTTTTCTTGCGCGATTTGACAGCATGGCGGAAATAAAGCCATTCACATATATTCCTATAGGTATAATTGCAATGATTGTAATGCCAACAAAAGTAGTATGAAACGAAAGAGATAACCTATAGGTCAAAGTTCATTAAAAAATGAAAGATGAAATCGGTACATTTCCGAAATATACATCTTTTTATTCCATTCTTAAATACAACGAAACAGACGACTGCGCAATTAATTATGTATCGGTAGAATGGACTGTTAACTATAAACATCATTATAGCAATTTATCTCGAATATATCATCGATCTGACTCCTGTTTCTTTTTATGATTGTTGACTTATAGACTGACCTCTTTCACTTGGTACTACTTTTACCGGACTTTACAAAATTAAAATTGTACCATCTCGTGGTTCGAATTCATCTTGCAGGCAAGTTATTTTGTGTATTTTTTGTGTCCATTACTCTTCTCTTGTTGTTTTATTACTGTTCTTTAGTCTAACCGATGATCAATCTACACGTGCTTATTTATTATTCAGAGAAATGATCGGTTGGCTTATTGTGTCCATTGCGAATGTTTTCACTATAGAACTGCCTAATTTTGACACATGACTATAGATTGTTTCCTTGACCAACTGAGACATCGCTCAGAAAAATTTAAGGATGATGTATTTTGATATTTCGTATACAGAAATGAGCTGTCAACAAAAACAAGTGCAATGGCGAAAGGATGAGGGAGACGTAATACAACTGACTGACTATCAACTACTTCACTCAACGCCGCTGAATTTCCCTGTTATAAAGTTATTTGAAAGTATCCACTGGCTGTACAGGTTATAAAAGGGTTATTTAGTTTTATTTTCTTGTGCGAGAAACATCGTGACATCACAAACATCATTGATTGAATTAAAAAAGCAGATATATTAAAATAAAATGGAATATGTTTGTAGAATTTATTGTTTTTTTGCTCTTTTATAATATTATATAATCTTTTTAACTATTAAATTATATGTAATTATCATCTAAGAGATAAGACCTAATCTAATCCACCAGAAAGCCAACATATCACGCCATCTATAAAATAAGTTAAAAAGTTTTGTTGTTATTTGATTTTTTTGAATTTTTTTATACAGTTATTAAAATATATATTTAATAGTCAAAACCTTTAATTTCACCATATAGAAACTCAAATCAAAAGGAATTATAAAATTTCATTGCATAGTCTTCGAGCTATTTCAGTCTAAAGTTGTATATGATACTAATGAGGATAAACAAATTATTATATTGATAGATTAAATCAAAATCGCAGCACTTCTTGCAGTATAGTATTACAATATATTTATTAGCTTATATATATGCAAATGTTTTCGATGTGCTTCACATCCTCTTCAAGCTTACAAACACAATGGGCCAATTGTTTAAACGGAGTTTCTATCGTCCACGGTTTACAGCAAAAACCAGGTCTAGACAGCATTCAGATAAATCGCAGTTTTAAAAGCATTGCAAAGATCTTGACTATACCAGTCTACGGCTAAAACTTGGCTGTTACTACAGTTCCTATGCACCCCCGGCGTTTGAAAATTTTCAGCCAATCAGTATCTCGGGTTCTATCGATGACGTCAGTAATATGTGGAAGTTCGAAGTGAAGAAATGAAGAATGTTTTAAATTACACTTAAAACATTTAATATATTTTATAAATGATATTTCACTCAGTAATAATACAAAATAAATATGAAGAATTCTACAGACTATGAAAATTTAACACATGTGCAGGAAGACGCAGTCTAGATTTTAAACCTGGCTAGTGGCTGGTCTAGAAATAGACTTTAGAAACCGGTTTTCTAGACCTCCTCTGAGCTGCGTCTGCTAAGATGCTTCATTTATGCAATGCAAATTTTATAAAACCGTGGTTCAGACCGCAGTCGAGGTCTAGATCCCATTTAAACAATCGGCCCAATGTTTTGTAAGCATGAAAAGGATGTGAAGCACATCGAAAACGTTTGCGTATATTTAAGCTAATAAATATATTGTAATACTATACTGCAAGAAGTGTTGTGATTTTGATTTAATTAGTTATAGTTTAAGCAGTATAATAATATAAGTTAATAATTATTAATATAATAATTTTCAAAAATAATGTGAAAATTTTTAATTTTTTTTAAAGCATTTAAACTGCTTTAAACTTGGATGGATTCCAAAACATTGTAATTATTAAAAGGCAAAAAAGATGAATTTTGAAATATGTTGCTACTATTTCTTCTTGTGAAAGAAATAGTAGCAACATATTTCAAAATTCATCTTTTTTGCCTTTTAATAATTACAATGTTTTGGAATCCATCCAAGTTTAAAGCAGTTTAAATGCTTTAAAAAAAATTAAAAATTTTCACATTATTTTTGAAAATGGTTATATTAATAATTATTAACTTATATTATTATACTGCTTAAACTATAACTAATTAAATCACAGTGTCATGAAAATGCAAGCTGCAAAGTTTGACATGCTTCGATATGATCTTTCCTGTTTTAATAGTGATACTCCACATTTTTTTTAATATTGCTATCTTTAGGGATTGAATAAAACTGAAGTCCTTTTTTTTGTGTCGCTATTACATTGAGGAATGCAGCAATTATATGGCAAGAGTGCTTCTCTATGATGACAGCTGACTTTTAAGCCTAACTAATACCAAAGACGGAGTGCTGCCGCCTACAGTGTACATGGTCTATACCTGTATAGTATATGGACAAATGGAAAACAATCAGCAGTTTATCGAAAGTGAAAACTTTTTGTTTTGAAAGTAATTTCTATATACAAGTAGTTCTTAACAAATCATACTTATGACAGCAATATCATCAATAAATTCTGTGCAACTGACAAAAGGTTCAAATCTCTGACCAATGATCTGATTTACAAAAGCATCCTTTTTATGTCTGGTTCTTGTAATTTTTGTGTTCATTAAGTTTATTATGAAAAAGTGAAGTGTAATAATAAATATTGGTGATGGGAAATCCATAAATTTTGAACATTTCTGACTTATATCAGCAATATTTGAATCAAACCCCATTGTAAGTCAAGGACTACCTGTATTCTATTATTTATGAATACATATGGCTCCTCAAATTATAAACATTTTAATTACAAACATTCATATTTATAAATGTGAAATTTTATTTTCAAATTTCATGAAATTTAAAAAACAGTCCAATAATTTTAAACAATAATTTTCAATAATTTTTTTAAACAATATGATAGCAAAATGCTCTAATAATCAGTTTTATGTAAAATTATATAATTTTTTTTTTTAACATATTATGGAAGTATTTCAAACTGGTGGTAGCTATACCAAAAAAATCCTCTCTTTATAATCAGAATTTTTTTTCAAATTTGTCAAATAATCTTCTAATTGGTTCTATTGTGAAATATATTATAAAACACAGTGAATAAAATTATTTCAATACGTTTAGAGGCCAAATAACAAAAATATCGGAGTTACAAACAAAATTTATTTATATATTATGTTTATAATTCAAGGAGTGCCTTTAATCATTATTTATAATATAATTTAATAAAAATACTTCTAAAAGTTCAAAACTGTTTATCACCAGTTTAAATACAGTTCAAACTCTGTAAGCACTTCTAGCAGTGTGTAGGAAACATGTTTTATTAAAGTTCGAAAACGTTTTTACTGTATTTCTTAATACCATCCTCAGTTACATATTATCATAACAATAGAACAGTTTTTTAAAAAACTGTTCTATTGTTATGATAATATGTAACTGAGGATGGTATTAAGAAATACCAAAAACGTTTTTACTAACTTTAATAAAACGTGTTTCCTACACAGTGCTAGTAGTGCTTCCTGAGTTTGAACTGTATAATTTAATAATATCATACAAAGAACAAGCAGTATTAGCAGGAAACAGTTTCTTTATTTACATATAATGATTTTGGACTCTCTTACAGATCCTCATCAGTACTAGAATAATCAAATAGATACTATAGAACATATTAATTCAAAGATATTTAAAATACAAAAATTATTTAAGCGTAAAAATGTTCTTAAAAGAACATTTTTACGCTTAAATACACAAATTTTAAAAGCAAAAACAATAGGAAGAGGAAATTTAAAAACACAAATTTTAAAAACACAAATTTATTTGCATTTAAAAACACAAATTTTAAAAGCAAAAACAATAGGAGGAGGAATATATTCTTAACAGTTATAAAAACAAAAATAAAAAATAAAATAGTGGTATATTTAATTAAAAATCAGATGTAAAGTCTAGCTTACATATACAAAGAAAATAAAATAAATATATAATTAAAAGATTATATATATAATATAATATAATAATTACCGTATTTTACGGACTATAAGACGCACCTTAATTTTTATGCAATTTTTTTAAAAAAATAACATTTTTACCATTTTTTTAATACTTTCAATTTATAGCCGCATTCATATGAATTCCTTTTTTTTTTTTCCATTACGAAACTAGCTACTAACAAAAATATTGTACTATTACCGATAACACAAATAACTTTCAATTCAAGTTCACTGGCACCATAGACTGCAATGATGCATCATAGGGAGACAGTGTTAGCAAGCTTGTGAATCCCCGCAAATCATGTTCGTTGCATCAGTGCACTGCTGCCAGTTGAATCCAATGTTGCCAGATAGAGATAGGTTTCCCGCAGCATCGAATATATAGTCATTTTTAAGACTGGCGGGAATTTTAAATCAAACACTGGATATTTTTTTATTAATTTCGAGTATAAGACGCACCTGAATTTTTGAGGCAATTTTTCGAAGAAAAAAGTGCGTCTTATAGTCCGTAAAATACGGTATATATAAGGTTTTTTCAAGGTTTTTCTTATAAAAGAGGTGTTTTTCTTATATAAGGTTTTTTTTTTTTTATAAAAGAGTAATATAATATATAATATAAGAGAGCAGAGAGTAAAAGTTTAAATATTATATCTAGTGCAGTATCACCATGAAAGAATGAGATCTTCTGGGTCATCATCATCAATTAGGTCTACCCTTGTTCTACACCTTTCTGCTTCTTTAGTTTCAGTCATAGGACCTCCTAAACTATTCTGAAGCAATCACATAATAGATACTTTGTTTCAGTATATCACTGATTTTCAATTGGTGTGTCATGAGAGGATCTTAGGTATGCCACAAAAATTTTTAAAGATCATTAATTAAATTATTTTTAAAAGATGTCCAAAGCACAATAAATGTACAGTCTGGTCCATAAAGTTTTGCCTGCAGGTCAAAGTTGTTTGGCTTCCTTACACTACTTCAATCCAATGTGATTACTTTTTCCAGGCGTCTATTCGAACACGCTTAGTGTGGGACGATTCCATTAAGGTTTTACTTTATCGTTGGAGGTAGATAAGTTTTACATCACGTGCTCAAATATGTTGACAGTAAAATAATTTCTGGCTGTTTTGTAGAGAAATTTTGTGTTATTAATAATAAACTAATCTATTTTGTTATTAATGTAACACAAATGGTGCACAGTTTCGATATAATTATATGCGTAATCAAGAGATAAGTTACTGCACTGCTGCCTATGATATAATGGGGAAATTCCTAAGGCTCCACACTTCCACCAATCAGGAAGAAGCATTTTAATATTTTTAACGTCAATCACGAAACGAATGTTCTATTGAATTAAATCGATTATATTATTCTAATTAAAGTATATTTAAAACAATCTTACCTTAAAGTTAAACTTAAAAGTTCGCCAGGTAAAAGTGCCTTACGGAAATTGATATCATTTCTTTTAAATAAGTCAAAGAAGCAGACGATTATTTCAATCGAGCATACGTTTGCGCATGCTCGATATAAATTATCGTTTGATGTGAACAGCTAAGCAAGAAGTGAAAATTAATAGCCTTTCTTTTGAGTGTGCGAAGGATTACGAGTCTCAATTTTTTTGTGTATATATAAATAACCAACGACAGTTATGCCCAAACCAATCGACAATAGCATTAGAAAGTTAATTGTTCAACACAGAGAGAAAGTGAAAAGTGTCAAACTTAAGAGTTTCTGTTTCAATTAATCTAAGACAACAAATATCATGAATTTTATTTGATATAAGGTAACTGTGAGACAAACGGACTTCATTTAAGGAAATTAGCAATATTTAAGATATTAAAACAGGTAATTTTAGTGCTACTGAGGAAAGTAAATGTTAAGTGCTTCGATAGCTTTGACCTTACCGAATATAATAATACATATTATTATTTGTTTTAACAAAGTATATTTGAAATATTCTAAAATACATCACTAGCGTATCCGTTTGCCCCACAGTTACCTTATTATTGTATATTTATCCCTGCGACTTTAATAATTCGAATAACGATTCTAAGAAGAAGGTGGGGAATGATTAAAAGGAAACATTAAATCAAAAACTAGAACAAAGTGTCTCTAAACGGGAGGAGCTAATTGGATAAAGGTAAGAGAAAAGTGACTAATATGAGACAGTAAAGCTAAATATACAAAAATATGGATAGCCAAAATGGTAATTTTTAAGGAAAGTTTTCATATTTTTCTGTATTTTCCGAAACTGTTTTAAGCATATCAATAGTACAGAATATTAAACGATTTTACCAAAAGAAATTTGGTAAAAATAACGGTGATACACATTCTTGTATATTTTATTAAAAACTAAAATATAGCATAGGATGACAGGATAATTAACACGAAAAGTTTTCTTTTTCTGAAATGAACAGATCAAATTGCACATTTGTCTGAAAAACATTTTAATCTGTGGTGTTCTTTATATGCAATGTTTAAATTTTAAACGAAATTGAAAACGCGATAAAGAACAAAAAAAAAAATATTTCTAGATCGGAATCGAACTCGTCTATTCGGGACAGTAGACCGAGGCTTTAACGATGCTGCTGTGAGCCGCTATCGCTTGTTCTTGTCAGGAGAAAGCACGTGACGAGCACATCCCATGCATATACCTACCACCCTATTTTCATTCAGAAGGGACAGGTCCATTCTGATTTAACTTGATTCTCACTACAAGTACCTGATTGTGCAACCGATCAACTTCCGGCAAGCACAGCTCCTACGAGGAGTAGGCAAAACTTTATGGACTAGACTGTACATATCAAAACTAAAATCTCTTTAAATTTATTATATGAGTATATCATTGCTATAGTAAATGTATATATAATATAGTAAAAAGTATATATGCATAAGCAAAAATAGTGCATAACATCAGCTTATTTTTAAAATCAGTGGGACGTGACTTTGAAAAATGAGATTTCGCAACATATCTATAGATGGCACAATTTGACAAGGATTTGTCGAAATCATCTGAAGTGAATGAAGTCATATCATGTTTTGACTCAGCAATCCCTTATTGTGGCTGTAGTAGTAAGGAGGTGTAGCTCATACTGAATGTGTCTGTCTAGATTTGAAATAGTGAAGTAATGGGATATAATTATCTTGCAAATCCTAGTTTTGAAAATTTTCCAAGTGTGTTTAATTAATACCTGTATTTCTTTTTAAAAAGTATGAGTTGTTTGTTTATTTAATTTTACTATTTTTGATTTGGCATTTCTTATTTTTATTTCAGTGTTCAATTAAAATGGACAATTTTTTAATTAAGAAACAAAAATTAGAAGACTATGCTAGTGCATAGAATATTGCTTCATCCAGTACATCAGTAACTAAATCAAAAACAATTAGTTGTCAGTATAATGAAGATTAATTATCATTTGGTTTCATAACTAGTAAAAGAAATCCATGTCCCACATGCACAATTTGTGGCAAAACATTAGCAAATGAAGTTATGGTTCCTAGCAAATCAAAGAGACATTCATAATCTAGACATTACCATTTGTGTGAAAAACTGGTGGAATATTTCAAACAACTTGTACTCAGTAATAGTAAACAAGCAAAAATATGGACTAAATATGCAATGATATCAGAAAAAGCACAAAAAGCAAGTTAATCAATTGCAGAAATCATAGCAAGGAAAATGAAATCACATACAACTGCAGAATCCATTATTTTGCTTGCTGTGCAATTGTAAAAACAATGATTGGAGAAGAATACAAAAAGAAAATTTTAAAAATTCCACCCTGAGATAATACAATTTCTCGGCATGTTAAGGAGTTATCTGAAAATATAGAATTTCAAGTAATATTTCAACTTAAAGAAGTAAACATGTTTGCAATTCAATTGGATGAATCTACTGATATCAGTGGTAAACCCAACTTTTAGTATTCAGTAAATTTAAATTTCTTCTTTACAAAAATCATAGAACAATTTTTATTTTGTCAACCACTCCAAACTGCAACAAACGGCCAAGATGTTTTCGATTTTATCAATAATTACTTCAGTTGTAGTAACTTGTCTTGGGATTCCTACATAAGTATTTGTATGGATGGAGCACTATGTCTGGAAGTGTAAAAGTATTTGTTATACTCGCAGAAAAAAAGAATCTAAAAATTATTTTTACACACTGTTTTCTGTACAGAGAAGTGCTAGTATCAAAATCATTAGTGCTTGAATTATAAAATGTCCTAGATGACACTATTAAAATTATTAATTATATAAAAAGCAGACCTTGCAATCAAGATTATTTGTAAAATTATGTTCCTCAATGGATGCTTCTCATAAGAAGCTCTTATTGCATACAGAAGTGAGATAGTTATCTTGAGGAAGATTTAGAATGCTACATTTTTAAAAAGGTTGAATATTAATTTAGAATGTTGCATTTTTAAAAATGTTGATACATCTTTTAATTCATAAAATGTTAATAAAATTATCAAGATTTTATAAATTAAAAGATGTATCAACATTTTTAAAAATGCAACATTGTAAATTAGGTGATTTACTTTGTGATGAGGTTTGTTGTAATAAAATTGCATTTCTTGCAGATTTATTTCAGTGTTTGAACATTCTTATTAAAGAGTATGCAGGGAAATCATGAAAATATTCTCACATCTACAGATAAAATTAATGCTTTCAGAGAAAAATTACTGTTCATGAAAGAAAAGATTAAAAGACAAAATGCAGTATAAATGTTTGAATTAATGAAAAGGCATAAATTGGATAAAAATCTTATTGAACAAATTTCACAAATTTTAGATTTATTGTATACAAATTTTGAAATTATTTTCCTGCAGTTGACATAAAGTCTCTGGACTGGGTGAGAAATCTCTTTGTTTTAAGGGCATGAACATCAGCAAATTTAAATATTACAGAAGAGGAAGAGTTAAGAGAAATAAAAAATGATAGAGTATTGCAAATAAAATATTCAACAACAGATACTACACATTTTAGTTTCCTTCAAGGGTGAATTTCCAAATATTACAAAAAAAGCAATGGAAATACTTTTTCCCACTCTCAACGTCATATATGTGTTTATTTAAAAAGAAGTTTTTCTGCAATGAATATTAACCCTTTGCGATCCTAAAAAACTTTTTTGATCGCTCACACCTCCAGCGCAGCCATTAAAAAAATTATGATTTATTGTTTTTTTGCCAAAACTTTTTTGCATTTTAATTTTTTGACACGAAAAAATTGGATTTTGTCGAAAATAAACAGTACTCTGATACCCATTTTTAGTTTTGGACGAAGAATCAAAAGAATAAGAGAAAAAAATATGAAAGTAATTAAGCCTAATTTACATATGTAAACAATACATAATTTTTCAAATTATTCATGATTTCAGGCATCGGATAAAAAAATTTTTATATATTTACATTCTTGATGATATTCCACATCTAATAATACCAAATACTTCATAATTCTAAAAAACTTTTCCAACTAACGAAGACAATTTATACTGTAATTTGATACCATTGACCGTAATCTGATACTGCATTGTAAACAAACAATCGTATTATCCCTCTTGCAAATGAAATACAGTATTCTATTATACAAATGTTTAATATAATTGTTTATTAGCCATTTTTCTTCCTATTTTCTTAAAATAATGTGTGATAAATAATTTTTATTTTACTAGAAGTATTAATATGATAAGAATGTCGACTTTGTTGAAAATTTTGTTATTTTAATAAAGTACGAGAATGTCGACTTTGTTGAAAATTTATTTATTTTAATAAATATTGCTCAATTTGTATACGTAGCTATCATCCGGCCATCTCTATAGATCGGAAGAGCATGACAATGTCGAATTTTCCGGATTAATATTTTTATTTTATAAGAAGTATTAGTACGTTTGAAAATGTCGACTTTGTGTTGAAAAATTTTTTATTTTAATAAAATATTGCTGTAATTTGTATACGTAGCTATCATCCTGCCATCTGTAGTTTTAATAAATATTGCTGTAATATACGTAGCTATCATCCTGCCATCTGTATGCCAGTTTCATCAGTGATTTTTGATAAATTATCGCTTTTTATATGTTTTTTACTCAAGATTTGTCTCAGTGCCTTTTAAAAATGGCATATGTTGAATTATTTCTCTGTATTTAGTCATTCTAAGTCATTAATTTTTCAAAAAATAGTTAAAGTGTAATAATAATAGCATTTTCAAACAAAGGGGTAAGTTGGCATGGCTCTCCCCTTAGTAAACATAATGTAACTAGCCCACAGCCTAAGGTCATGTAGTTGACCTTGTATGGACGCTATTGACAGTAATTATACACCCCTGGTCAACTAATTACTTGTTTCGACTAGGGATAACACAAAAATTACTTTATTGTTTAAATTTTTGTGTTAAATTTAAAATATAACTAATATAAACAATCAGCTGATTTTGAAAAACTGTTAGATATTTCCCACCAGAATCTAGGAGACTGACTTCTGTGTCGATTGTCAAGTGTGGTATAGGTCGCTTTTTTTCTCTGACAAGTTAAAATTTATAAATTTTTAAATAAAACTAATTTATCAAATTTTGTGTGTGAAAAAGCGCTAAAATCGTATTATTTACAAGGGGCCAAACTTTCCCAAATTTTAATTTACTGGATCAAGATATCTGTAAAAAAGAAGTAAGGATAAAATCTGAAGGA